>MU105868.1:0-258546 GCA_012274485.2 Sinapis alba | reverse complement strand
AGAATGCATTAATATTCTTAATAATGGTACTTATTCAACCAATAATGTTTTACATAAATAAAAATATTTATAAATTCAATACATTTTGCAATAAATATTAAGCTAAAAATATTAATAAATTGTATTAAAAATAGAAAATGATACTCTTTATGAAACAAAAATAAAACTTTAAAACGACACTCTTTGCAAAATGGAGGGAATATTAAAATAACTGGACTACCTATCCGAAATCTATAAATCTACAAAATCAATAGAGAATATCTGAATATGGAGAAAAAAAAAAGAATATGGAGAGAAACAAAACTAAACCGGACTTAATAGAAAACGAATAAAAAGGATGCCAAAAACCGGTTATGTATCTACGTATCCACGAGTAATGATATGCCTATATAAACAGACCAAGACTAATAAGCTTCACTGACACAACTGTTTCTCCCCTTCACATCCATCAACAAAACACTTAACTATGGGTTTAATTATTCGTAGGGCGTTTGTATGTATCTTTGTATTCGCTCTTGTCGCCGAATTTGCCTTAGGACATGTCGAGGTTAAGGACGACAAACACTTGTTTCACAAACCTCGTCCATTCTTCCACAAGCATGGTTTTAGAAAGGGTTTGGGAGGCGGAGGTGGCCTAGGTGGCGGTGGTGGTCTTGGAGGCGGCGGCGGTTTGGGCGGAGGAGGTGGTCTAGGCCACGGTGGAGGTCTGGGCGGAGGAGGTGGTCTAGGACACGGTGGCGGTCTTGGTAAAGGTGGTGGTCTAGGCGGGGGTGGCGGTCTTGGTGGAGGTGGTGGGTTAGGAGGCGGTGGTGGTCTAGGCGGGGGTGGCGGTCTTGGCGGAGGTGGTGGCGGTCTTGGCGGAGGTGGTGGCGGTTTGGGCGGAGGAGGTGGTCTAGGCCACGGTGGCGGTCTAGGTGGAGGTGGTGGTCTAGGAGGCGGTGGCGGTCTAGGTGGCGGTGGTGGTTTGGGCGGAGGAGCTGGAGGAGGATACGGGGGTGGTGCTGGAGGAGGACTTGGGGGAGGTGGCGGGGCTGGAGGAGGGGGAGGATTTGGTGGCGGAGGGGGATTTGGTGGAGGAGGAGGCTTCGGCGGTGGAGCGGGTGGTGGAGGAGGATTTGGAGGCGGTTATGGTGGCGGTGGCCATCACTAATGAGTGATGAGACTCATGCTCATGCATTTGTACGTTGTTATTATTTAATTAAATGAAACATGATAATTAATTACAATAAAAATGATACATAGCTTTTAAAAAAGAAGATTATATATATATATATATATATAGCAATTGTGTATGTTGTTTCTGTTAGTTTTCACTTATATTGTAATGCTATTTTCATGTTATGCTTTGGTTGGTTTCAAGTTTCAACTTTCAACTTTGGTTAATAAAATGTTTGCATTACTTTTTGGCAAAAGTTTTTTTTTCTGAACTGAAATTGGCAACAGTTATGGTCACAGTACCTCCTCCTCCTTCTCTTACGTATTATTTTTGTTGTTATTCTATTATAATACCGAGATCACCACCACCGGCCTCCTCCTTTTCGCCTCAATCACTTTCACCCATAACTTCATCACCACTGTCACTACCGGTTTGTCACCGTTCTTTAGTTTATTTTGTTCAACATTGACGAGAAGCTCAATGCCTGGACATATACAAAGGTTCTTCTTTGTCTATGTCAAGATGGCTCACACTCCCATCTTCACCTAGTCTCCTTGTGGTGCTATCTTTCCCGCCTTCCTTTGATGTTTGCTCATCGAATACAAATTTCTTCATCCGTGAACCCATCTGCATATGCAGGCAGATTTCTTGGTTCAAAAGTTCGAACAGAAACACCTTTTTTAAGGCTTATGAACAAAGGGAAGTTACATGAGTAACAAGTGAATAAAGAGGGAGTGCATTTAGGCGCAAATGAGTGGCACTCCTAAACTGAAAGAAAACAAAGCAAGAATCAAGATTCGTAGTATGATCATGTGTTTGTGTCTCTGAGGTTAGATTCTTACCTTATGACTACTATAACAAGTGCAACCTTGATGTCAGGATAGTAGCAAGATCTTTTTCTATAGGTGAACTAAATTACATCGATGGAAAAAGAGAGGATTAGTAACAAATGAATCTATAAAACAAAGAAAAAAAAACATCTTTAATTAGTTGTTGTTACCCATATCCAGAAGAAGTATGTGATCTGAAACACGTTCCGCAAAAAAGAGAAAACATACAAATAAGGACAGAACATAGTGGTTGTGTTGTTGTGTGATTGATTACTTTACTCATATGTTTCTAACTCTCTACCTGAAACAAAGAGAAATGGATGAGATGCAGAATCAACTGTGCATGGGCGACCAAACCAGAAATACTCATCGTTGCCTTTAACAAGTGACATTCCTTTATGAGTGACCCCAAGAGCCACCCTTGTCATAATCGCTTGTACTTTTGTCCCACAGCTAATATTATCTGTAAAAGAAAGAAAAACAAGTTGACCAAACATTGTAAATAAAGAAGTTTGTATGTAAGGGTAAGAAAAAAAAATATCTTAGGTCCCTGTGTTAGTCTAGATTGTGTTGGTGTTTAGGTTTTTATTTTTATTTCCTCTGCTTCTTGTTGTCTTTGTTCTTCTGTCAAAAATTTAAAATCTGATAATAATATCTTTACATTTTTACCAAAAAAAAAAAAAAAAATCTTACTATAACCGGAATTGCACTTCCTATATACAATAAACTGAAGCCTTTAACATTTAGGAGAAGGAAAAGGACAAATGATGCCCACATGACCGGACTGCAACAAGAGTCAATCATGTTAGTTCTTGTACGCTTATCTCTCAAGTATTAAAAGATAAGTTTAAGTTTGTTATAAGATAAGTTTAAGTTATCTGACTCCAAGTATAAGTTTGAAATCATCCTCCAAGCAACTTTAATATATATGGAAGTTGAATTGACTCTCTATAGCTAGATGAGCCTGCAGCACAAACCAAAAACATAGAATTAATGTCGGTCCAATACTTTTAGATGCCCTAAACAAACTTTTAACAACATATTTTTACATTTTTCCAATATCATAGATGCATATATATATATATATATATATATATATATATAATATCACACAATTTTTTTAAACTAATTCAACTCCATTAATAATTATTAATTAATAATTATCAATGATAATTTTATGAAGTTAATTATATAGCAATATTATATTATGTAAAGTATCACACAATTTTGTAAATTAATTCAACTCTATTAATATAATTGTATGAAGTTAATTTTATAGCAATTTTTTAAAAAATATTATTACCAACATTTTAAAATAATATTTTACTTATATTTTATATAATTTTTGCTTATATTTTTATATAATTTTATTAAATTTTTTATGTAAACAACAACATCCCCTTCTCTTATGTATTATTTTGTTGTTATTCTACTTATAACACTGACATCACCACCACCGGCCTCCTCCTTTTCACCTCAATCACTTCCACCCATAATCTCATCACCACTATCACTACCGTTGTGTCACCATTGGTCTCTAGTTTATCTTGTTCAATAAAATGATAAACTAGTATTGATCTCTAGTTTACCTTGTTCAACATTCACATGAAGCTCAACGCCTGGAGACGTTGGCATGGGCTAAGTCAAAGCTTCTTCGTTTTCTATGTCTAGATGGCTCATGCTTCCATCTTCACCTAGTCTCCTTGTGGTGCTATTTTATCATTTTTTCTGTTAATCATGAAAAGTTTTGATGTTATTAAGTTTTTAGGTGTTTTTTTTTGTTTACCATGGCTATAAGGTTAAAAGAAAGGCTAGCACATCTTACTATTAATGAACGTGAAGAATGCATATAGCATTCGGCAGTGTGTCGAGTGGACGAAATTAATGTAATATTGTAAGCAAAGGTATTTTAATTTGTTATTGCTGTAAATTGTTATAATTCTCTAGATATATTATACATAATTATGACTATATATGCAAATATATATTAACATTCTTCGTCATCTCTTGACATCTAGAAATATTAGGAGATAAACTATGTGGGTTAGTACATTTTAAATCCAAAATGTAATTTTAATACATGTTAACTTATATGTTAATTTTATATAAAATTATGGAATTTTTTGTCTGTACGCAGTACGGGCCCGAACACTAGTATGTTTCTAACTCTGTACCTGAAACAAGGTGAATTAGATGAGATGCAAAACCAACTGTGGGCGATGGAACCATAAATACTTATCGTTGTCTTTAACAAGTGGCATTCCTTGATCAGTGACCCTAAGAGGCATCTTTGTCATAATCACTTGTAATTTTGTCCCCACAGTTAATATCTATATTATTAAAAGAGAATACAAAAAAACCCTCTTATTTTTACCACTTATTTATACTAGAATACCACTGAATTTATGATTTAACCTACTTTTAGTATTCTTATATTTTCCTAATTTAATAAATTATTTTTTAAATTAATCTTAAATTAAAATAATTACTTAATTACACTTTAATGCCAATACCTAATCCTAAAATTTAGCATTTATTATCTACTTTGTCAAATTAAACAGCCATAAAACATAGTTAGAGTGATTTTCAAACTAATTAATACTAAAACTAAATTTAAAATAACTAATTAATTAACTTGAAACCAATGATTGTTATATTGATTAGGTAAACAACCATAAAACCATGAGACAATTGATTTAGATATATTAATGTTATATTATTAATAGCTAATTAATAAAACAATAATAAAACCATGTAAATTGATTTAAATATCCCTTTATTAAATTTAAAACACAATATTGTTTTAATTTTAATTAGTAATAACTAAAAAATAAATTTCACATAAATAAATTTATATAATATATAAATAAAATATAAACTAATATATAAATATCTTATTTTATGTATCTTTTCATATATAAAATAACCCAATGTAAATTCAATATGATAAATGTTGAATAGTATAAAATATATATAAGACCATCTAAATAGTGTATAGAACAAGTTGTTTTATACATTATCATAAAATTTTGATCCATTAAAAAATACATTTGTGCGGATTCACAGATTATATTCTAAAATATGAGTGATACAAATGACAGTTTCGAGTACAAAGTAAAATTACTCAATATAAAAAATAAAATTATTGTGTTTAGAAAAGTCATATTAAACAATTACATGCATCTATAAGCATACACGTAGTTGTTTTTACCTAGATCTATAGATATACTTATATATATGATATATATATCTTAACGCTCAATGTATGAAAGACATAGATCTAATGCTAGGTTGTTAAAACATAGTTGAATGATGTTTGAGGATTGTATATGATGATTGCATTGATTGAGGTTATGGCATATGTGGGTGGTGTATATGAGTTGAGAAAGGCGTAAGACCAATGTTTGTTGGAACAACGTGATGTTGTAGAGACAAAGTGTAAATGTCCTAGAGACAACATGATGTCATGGAGACAACATGTAAATGTGTAGCACCATTCACGTGGAGACATCGTGATGTCTTGGAGACAACATGATGTGGCCTGAACGTGTGAGTGTGGTGGCGGATCAAGCATGGACCGGTGATGGTAACTTGATTGCGTGAAGGTGTGGAACTCACGGAGACAACCTGATGTCATGGAGACAGCGTGATCTGGTGAACTCTCACGCGACAACATGAGAAACGCGGGTACCGATTTAGGTGGCGTAGTCTCATGTTGGCATCGTCGAGGTTTATCCTCGTTTCTTGTATTTTCCTTTGTCTTACTGGATGTTAAAGTTAGGTACTTACGCTATAGCTATATGGATAAAATAGATTTGCAATACAAAGGTATATCAATGGAGCAGGAAATTATCTTTACTTTCTACGCAGCTATTGATTTTTCAGGAAACAAACTTGAAGGACAGATTCCTGAATCCATTGGCTACTTGAAGGCATTGATTGCACTCAACTTATCTAACAACACCTTCACAGGCCATATCCCTCTGTCTTTGGCCAATATTACGGAGCTCGAGTCACTAGACATATCAAGCAACCAACTCTCAGAGACTATTCCTAATGGACTCGGGAGCCTCTCCTTTTTGGCGTACATAAATGTATCTCACAACCAACTCAAGGGTGAAATACCACAAGGAACACAGACTACAGGGCAACCTATATCCTCCTTTGAAGGAAATGCAGGTCTTTGTGGTTTTCCTCTCAAACAAAGTTGCTTTGGTCCTGATGCGCCACCAACACAACAACCTAAGGGTAAAGACAACGAAGAAGAAGAAGGACAAGTGTTGAGCTGGAAAGCAGTTGCAATTGGGTATGGGGCTGGATTTTTGCTTGGACTGACAATAGCATAAGTGATTGCTTCATTCAAGCCAGAGTGGCTCACCAAGATAACTGGTCCGTATAGGCGCAGAAATCACTAGCATTGCTGCAGTTTTGAATTTTATGTTTCCTTGTTTATCAAGTAGTTGTGGTCTTGTATTGAAGCATTTCCTTATGTTTTATGTATCTTTGTCTAATACTTTGTTTGATTTCTTCTTCTATCAAATAAGAATGTTTTCTGTTATCATATTCATACCCAATCTAATGTTTCTTTACCTGATGGGAAAATTTAGGAGACTGAAGGAAACATCAGAAACCAAAATTAAACTTTTAGGGTCTAACTAGTGACCACCATAAAAACATTAAGAATGAGTAAGGAAAAAACGCAGAGGAATGAAACTATAGGAATGAAGAGGAAAATTATTCCTTATCAATTTGGCTAGAAACAATTTTTTTCTATATTTCTCTAGAATAAAATAAATGATGGGGAATGAAAAAAACTATTCTTTATAAATGGTAAAACAAATTATGAATAATAAGAAATATACTATTCATTTTTATTCTTTGAGCACCAGTTAGACCCTTAGATTACAAAAAAAAAAGAATGCCTCACCATGAGCACAAGTACCTAATCTAAATATAAGCAAACCCCAACAGTTTACATCTCTTTCAAAACATTCATACCCTAAAGGACCGTTTCTCAATACTAAGTTATCATCATATTCCTTTGGGCAATTCTCTTAAATAGCCATTTTTAAGTCTTTGTCACAAAAATAGTCCTCAAAAAATGAAAGGACCAAAATAGACTTTTTTTTTTTTTGAAATTTTGATTTTTTTTTTTATTTTTTTTTTGATTTGAAACCCTAACCCCAAACACATTCCTTCACTCTAAACCCTAAAATGCAAATTAGTTAACCCTAGGGGTATAAATGCATATAAATGAATTTTTTAGCTTCTAAAAAAAATATTTTAGTCATTTTCTTCCTTAAAAACTATTTTTGTGACAAACAAACTAAAATGGACTATCTAAGGGAATTTCTCGATTCCTTTCCCCTAACAAAATTATAAAAAGAGACAATATGGGGCTAGTAATATCTCAGTGTGTTCTTCTTATTCTTTCCAAGTTTTTAAGTTCATTTGAAGCCATGACAAACCGAGAGGATGATGATGAGAATCAAAGCAATGATAATGCCAGCAACTATGAGCTTAATCTTCATGTTCTCAAACCACATCTTTCTTCTTATCTTCGTTCCTGGCGTTCTGAAAGCTTGTGCATGTAGATATTCGAAATTCGAAATATAAGAGCTTATCGATACACATGTTTATATGCAATACACATATGTGTTTCCTTGATTGAATTAATTAAATTGCTGAAAAAGAAGTTTATCTGAAACGCTCAGACACACATGAGTGAAAAGGTAAAAAGTACTAACCTGTGAACGAAGGTCTTCAGTTGTGTCCACTAGAAGCTCAATTTTCTCACACGCCAGTTTAGCTGGCTAACACATTTATTATCTTTTGTGTTAAAAGTTTATTAGATTTTTTGTTTTTCTTCTTCTACTAATATGGTCATGTAAATATAAGTATGTTACAACTATTTTGTATTAAGTATTATGCTAAATTCTTCAAATATTATATGATGATATATATAATCAATTAAAAATGTTAATATAAATATAATAATTATGTTTAATAAGTTTGTCTTCGAGTACTATGTTTAATTATGTATTCCTAATTGTTTATGGACTTCAATTTGTGAATTCTCCGGCTTTGATCTCCGAAAGGGTTGCTATCCTTATCGGCTTTGCGTTGTCAGATCGGTTTCGAATGTTTTATTAAATTCATAGATGCAGAAATGCTTCATTCTCTCAATAGGATAATACTAATACTACAATGTAAAATTTAATGAATTAATATGAAAACTCTCAGCAACTATTCTCTCAAATATAACTGAAACCAACCCTAAAAGATAAAACTCCAATAATCTCATGAATTCAACAGAAAGAGAAGAGAAACTCAATATTTTACTATCAGAAAATATATTAAGAAAATTGCTATTTATTCACAGAAATATTTGTATTTCAGTAAGATAATTTAGAGTAGCGACTACACAAATTAAATGATTTGTTTCGTCTATCTGTGATTGACTAATATTCTGATCAAAGATTCTTTTTGTTTCGAAATTCTGAGAAAGTCAAGTCTTCTCCAATCACAAAGAAATCCTCAAACAAAATTAGTGCCATTTCACAGTAAGGCCACAAATTTCAATTCAAAAAGATAAAAGTTTAAATAAAGTGTTAAAGAGAGAAAGTGGGTGGGTTCACACTGGAAACGGATGGTTGAATAATAGTTATGAATGATGGAAAGTTGACAAAGAAGTACAATGAAATAGTTTAATAAGTAGGGGAAATTGCTAAAAACAACTCAAATAATGATTCTAATTTAAATAGATCTCATATTTAATCAATTGCAAAACTAACTTAAAAAGGTGATAAAAGTACTATTTAATCTTTATGACCAAACAAAAAACAGAAAGTTATTTTACAACTCTATCTTTTGTAAATCTGCACATATAAAAAGAAGTCTGCACATATGTAGACATCTTAAGAAGTCTACATTGTAGACTTATTATGTAGTCTGCATCGTGATTTAGTTTAATAAATTAATTTTAAAAATATTAAAAAATAGTTTTTGTGAATTTTTAATTAGTCATCAATATAAGAGTTAATATGAAGTTTCAAAATTAAAATTTTATATTGAACAATTTAAAAGAATATAGATTGATTTGGTAACATGTGTTAGACAATGTCTATGATTTAACAACAAAAAGTGGTAACATATTATGTCTTAAGAGGTTAGATTCTTAGGGTTAGATTGTAGATTAATATTTTTTTTGTTTTATTGATTTAAATTTGCATGTCAATGTTGAATAGTTTGTATTTGTATATTTGATACAATAATTAAAAGTTTTTTGATTATCAAGCAAATTTAGGGTTTGAATTTTTGAGTTTAGGATTTGGTAGACTTACATTTTAGTCTATCTAAATTAATGTTTACAAAAAAATATATTTATTTTTAAATTAATTGAATTTTTTATAAATAAAGATGTGAAATCATATATTATAACTATAAAAATAAAGAAAAAAAATATTATATCATATATAAATTATTAAAATAATAAAAGAATTATAAAAATAAAATTATGTGTAGACTGACAAAGAAATCTACACTCACCGAATTTAACATAATCGGATTTTAACCAACTTAATTTTAACCAAATCCAATTTTGAACCAAATACTATCGATGCAGACTGACAAATAAGTCGACACTCACTGAATTTAACCTAATTGGATTTAACTAATTTAATTTAAACCAAACTTTATCGGTATAGACTGACAAAGAAGTCTATAGTGTCGTAAATTTAACATAATTATAATTTTTGTCTCCCTCTATATAAATAAAATTTACACAATCTCTCTCTAAAATGGCTGCACAAGTTTTTAAAACTCTCTCACTACTCTCTAAAAACTCTATTCCTTCTCTTTAAAACTCTCTAATTCTTTCCAAAACTCTCTCATGTCTCTCACAATATTATCTTGCTATTTTAGGTATTATGATTCATGGTTTTCATCTTCTTCTTTAAAAATGTAAGTTTTAGATCTATAGATTTTATATGTGTACTTTTATGTTATGTCTTTCTCATAATATTACCTTTTTTGTACGTATCATTCATGGTTTTCATCTTCTCTTCTATAAATGTAAGTTTTAGATCTATAGATTTTAAAAGTGTATTAATATGTTTAAAAATAATTATTTTAAATGAAATTGAGTTTTTATAAATAAAGATGTGAAATTATATATTATAACTATAAAAATAAAGAAAGAAATGTAATATATTATATATAAATTACTAAAACAATAACAGAATTAGAAAAATAAAAATATGTGCAGACTGACAAAGAAGTCTACACTCACCGAATTTAACATAACTGGATTTAACCAACTTAATTTTAACCAAATTCAATTTAAACCAAACACTAACGGTGCAGACTGACAAAAGAAATCTATATTCACCAAATTTAATCTAACCGGATTAACCAAAAAAGTCTACAATATCGTAAATTTAACCTAATTATAATTTTTCAGATCTAAAAAATATTATATAATGTAGACTTTTAATGAAGTATGTTTATAGGCTAAACCATAAATTTTAAGCAGATTTCATATGAAGTTTACAAAAATCTGACTTTAATTTCTTTTTGTCATATGTTTTAATAGTTTTATCTTATTTTGCAGGTATTTTTTCCATGATTATTATTTTCTCCTACCAAAAATGTAAGATTTAAATATTTAGATTTTAATGTATATATTTTCAGATCTTAAAAAATATTATGATAGAGTAGACTTCAATGAAGTGTACTTAAAAGTGAAGTCTAATATCTTTGATTTTTAAGCATATTTTATAGAAGTTTGAGGGCTTATTTTGCCGACTTTTTTTTATTTGCAGACTTCTTACAATAGCGATATAATGTCAGAGGTAGTAGACTTCTTACAATTTTGCAGACTTTTTTTCCTGAACGAATTTATGTATTGTGTTGTGAGTAACAAATTGATGTATTAAACTGATGTTATAAGATTTTGTACCAGACTTTTGCTTGTAACAAAATAATTATATTTTGCTTGCAGAAGACTTAAATTAGTCTTTTTTACAAAAGAATTCTACAGAGAAAACTTATACAGAAGTCTGCTACTAGACAATCATTGATCATCCTTCTTTTGTATAAGAATTTTTAGTTTTATTCTACATTTTGGAGCATAAAATCAATAAATATTACGGAGACTAACATATTAGTCTCATTTTCCGTAGATTAAAACGTAAATCTGCACAACAGAGTAATATGTCTGACTAAAGACCTACAGATTCAAAGCAACAATAAGTTCAACACATAAGATATAAGACATAAGTTCAACATTGACTAAAGACCCATAAATTTAACATAAGTTCAACACATAAGACAAAACATTAGACATAAGAGGAGTATTCAGATTCTTTTGCTCTAAAATTATTTCTGATAAGGAATATGTTAGCTCCACCATCTCAGTTTTCTTGTCCAGCTCATAATCTTCTTGTGCCATTTCTAGAAATTCACCAAGAGTACAACCATCATGCACAAGGAACATTTTCTATTTTTCGATTATCAACCATAAACTCCCACAAAGAACCTTTTAGCACTCATTCTCTATACACAACAAGTAATTGAACCATTACCTACAAAAAAAAAAGATACATTTTACCAAATTAGAGAACAAAATTTTCAAAATATTATAAAAGTGAACTTACAAAGACGTCTATCCACTTATTAGCTAACTATATAGTCAAATAAAAAAAATGATAGTTTCATAATTATAAAAGATTATCTTGCCAAAATAGTTCAAGACCATTAGGATTAATTAACACACATTTTCAAACTAAAAAATCTTGAAAATACATTATGAATAATACATAAATCCACTTTTTATAGATCTCTCTTTGTAGACTACATATTCAGTCTACATAAATGTAGTAAACTTTCTTTTCAGTCTACGTTTGTAGACTTTCAAGTAGATATACAATTTGGGTTAGTTTTTGCAATTAAAAAATCCACCGGTTATTTTCTGTATTTAAAAAAATAGTTATGATTTTATGTGTAGACTTACTTTTCAGTCTAATTCACGAAAATGTTAGTTTTTTCAATTGACTAGAACTCAACCAGGATTTGACTTTCAAAAGTAGACTGACATGAAAGTCTGCATTTTTTTTCCTTTTTAGAACATATTATTTTTTGCAATTGACCAAGTTTGACTTTCTATAAAGAGACTCACATGAACATCTATACATGTGTAGACTTCGTCTAAAGTCTACTCCCAAATCCGACATGTTAGTTTTGCATTTGACCAAAATAAAATAGTATACTTCATCATATGCAGTCTACTTTTTTCCTGAGATTAGTAGACTGAATATGAAGTATACACTTTTTTTTGTTTTGGTCAACTTTGAAACATTTTTATCAAACACAAAACTAACATTTTCAACGCAATCAAAGTTTTGGTCAAATGCACAACATACCTCTTTTATGTAGATTTCTTAGTAAGTCTACATACTTTTATTTTTGTTTTTAAAAGTTAAGTCGCAGACTTCTATGGAAGTCTTTTTTACAAAAAAATATTTTGGTCAATTGCAAAAGTAACATGTACGTAGAAAAATAGACTGACTGGTAAGTCTATACTTATGTGTAGACATACTAATCAGTCTACTATCATGATACAAATCTAAAAAATAACGAAAACAATGTAAATATTTACCTTTTTCCAGTGTAATGCTTGTTTTCATCCTTTACCACTGTCAAAGCTCCAAATATGAGTAAAAAGAACCACCTTTGTCGACTCAAGTGAATAAACTCGAAAATATGAAAGTTTAACTTATAAAAATAAAAGTTATGAGAGAAAATTGAGATTTGTTGGTTGAGAAAGAGAAAAAAGTGGTTGCAATTGGATTTTTTTGAGCTTTTAAGTACTCAAAAATGGTGGTTCATGGTGGTTAAAAAATTGATGATAATGGTATTGTTGTAAATAAGAAAAAATGTTTAGGGTGTAATATGTTTTGTACAATTTTCGAAATAATTATTTAATTAATTAATAATGATAATTTTGTAAATAATTCAAAAACTTAAGGATAAGTTGGAACTTTCAAAATTGAATAGTAGTGACAAAAAAAAAGAGATTGGTTTTAGGGTTGAATTGAAATTTTAGGTTGTTTTTGAAAAAAACCTTAATAGTAACACTTACTAAAATCGCTTTCAAAAGAAAAACACTTATTAAATCGCTTTCAAGAGAATAAACACTTATTAAATTGCTTTAAAAAATACTTATTAAATTGCTTTTAAAAAAACACTTACTAAAATTATAAGGAAAATAATTAAAACAAGTTATATTTTAAAAATAACAACCAAGAAAGAATATTGATTTTATTCTTAAAAGTAAATATACACTAAAAATATTTCCTTTTTTCAGAGTACAGTAAAAAATTCATAAATTAATAATGTTGGTGCTATAATATTTTTATTAATTTATATAGTTATTAATTTACCAAAAAAAACTTTAAATTTCTATTTTGAAATATATATTTTCGTAATAAGAAAATAGTAGATTTATAATTTATATATTAATAATTTTTATAAATAAATTTATATTTTTTTATCATATTAGGTAGTTTGTATGAAATATCTACATTATAAATAAATGGGTGTTTTATATATAATTTTACTAAATATAATCAACATATTTTTGAAGTGTTAAAAATTGTGATAGACTCTTTTATGAATATAAAAAAATAAAATAAAATGTTTTGTGTGTACTTATATAAATACAATATATGTATAAATTATTAATTTATTATTTTAGTGAAACAATATATTTAAATAAGATTTTTAAAAAATATATTTCAGTATCTTATTAATAATGTATGCTATATTTTGGATCAATTTAAGTCGAAACTGATAAATTTTATTATGTTTATTTGTTTATTGAATATTAATCTAAAGCGGTTTTTACTTTATGGAAAAAAATTGCAAACTTATGCGAGGTTCCAATCCCATTTTTTTGGTTTAGTATTCCAATCCGAGTTACACGTTAGAAAAATCAACTAACGTGTAACTTACTCCAATGTGCTGTGCAAAGACATCATACTTTTCTAAGCCAAGTGGTCTTGGGTAGTGCAAACCTCTCTGCCATTATTTATACCAACCTGTTCTGTCTATTTGCTCAACCAAAATTATTATTCTTAAAAGTCTTCAAGAAGACCATGTCGAAATGCTGTATGCATTTGAATTTTCTCTTGGTGCTCTTACTCTGTTGTGTCTCTCCTTCAAGCTTGGTGCTCTTTTTAAAAAGTCCTGTTGATGGTCTTGTTGCGTGTAGTCCCCGCCAGATTCAAGCTCTGACGCAGTTCAAGAACGAGTTTGATACTCGTGGTTGCGACCATAGTGACAACTCAAATGGAGTCTGGTGCGATAACTCGACCGGTGCAATCACGAAATTACAACTCAGTGCCTGCCTCAGTGGAACTTTGAAACCCAACAGTAGTCTCTTCAGTTTGCATCATCTTCGTTACCTTAATCTGTCTGCAAACAACTTCAGGTCCTCTTCACTTCCTTCTGAATTTAGCAATCTCAAAAAATTAGAGGTTTTGTCTCTTTCCTCAAACGGTTTCCTCGGTCAAGTTCCTTCCTCATTTAGTAACCTAAACAAGCTTTCTATTTTAATCCTTTCCAAAAATGACCTCACTGGAAGTTTCCCTCTTATGTGGAATCTAACCAAGCTTGTACTTTTAGACCTTTCTAATAATCATTTCTCTGGAACTCTGAATCCAAAGAGTGCACTCTTTGAGTTGCACCAGCTCCGTGGCCTTATTCTTAGCAATAACAACTTCAGTTCTTCACTCCCTTCAGAGTTTGGCAAGCTCAATAATTTAGAGGTTTTGTATCTTTCTTCTAATGCCTTTTCCGGTCAAGTTCCTCCCACAATTAGTAACTTAACCCAATTAACTGTGTTACACCTTGGACAAAACAAACTCATAGGTAATTTCCCAACTGTTAGGAATCTAACCAATCTCAAAGTTTTAAGACTTTCTGATAATCACTTCTCTGGAACACTGACTCCTAACAGTGGCCTCTTTGAGTTGCATGAGCTCCGTTTCCTTATGCTAGATTACAACAACTTCAGTGCCTCACTCCCTTCTGAGTTTGGCAATCTCAACAACTTAGAGTTTTTGTATCTTACCTCTAATCACTTCTCCGGTCAGATTCCTCCCACAATTAGTAACTTAACATCTTTAGTTGAATTGTTCCTTGACGAAAACGAGCTCACTGGTAGTTTCCCACTTGTGTGGACTCTAAGCAAACTCTCCTTGCTAGACCTTTCAGATAATCACTTATCTGGAACTCTGAACCCCAACAGTGGCCTCTTCGAGTTGCATGACCTACGTTACCTTAACCTAGGTTACAACAACTTCAGTTCAAAACTCCCTTCCGAATTTGGCAATCTCAGCATATTAGAGGTCTTGTCTCTTGACTCTAATAGCTTCACAGGGGAGATACCGCTTTCAATATGCAACAGAAGCTCTCTTTTTGGTCTTGTTCTAAGCTACAACAACTTCACCGGTCAGATTCCTCCTTGTCTTAGTAACATTCCCTTTGTAAATCTTCGAGGGAACAACTTGAAAGGAAGACTTCCAGACAACTTTTTTGTCAATGCTTCTGTGCAGACACTTGACGTTGGACGCAATCAATTAGTTGGGAAGCTTCCAAGGTCGCTTCTAAATTGCTCTTCTTTAAAGGTGCTAGTTGTTGACCACAATAGTATCAAAGACAAGTTTCCCTTTTGGCTCAAGGCTTTACCAAATTTGCAAGTCCTTATCCTTCGGTCAAACAAATTCTATGGCTCTATTTCTCCTCCTGATCAAGGTCCTTTGGGGTTTCCTGAGCTGCGGATACTTGAAATATCTGATAATAATTTCACAGGAAGCTTGCCAACAAATTATTTCTTGAACTGGAAAGCATCATCATCGCCCAAGACAAATGAAGATGGGGGTTTATACATGGACTACAATAAGACTACTTATGCTCCAATATTTTATACCTATACTGATAAAATAGATTTGCAGTACAAAGGTATATCTATGGAGCAGGAAAGGATCCTTACTTTCTATGCGACTATTGATTTTTCGGGAAACAAACTTGAAGGACAGATTCCTGAATCCATCGGTCTCTTGAAGGCATTGATTGCACTCAACTTATCCAACAACGCATTTTCAGGACATATTCCTATGTCTTTGGTCAACCTCACAGAGCTCGAGTCACTTGATCTATCAAGCAACCAACTCTCAGGGACTATTCCTAATGGACTAGCGAGCCTCTCGTTTTTGGAGTACATAAATGTGTCTTACAACCAACTCAAATGTGAAATACCACAAGGAACACAAAATATCGGGCAACCTAAATCATCATTTGAAGGAAATACAGGGCTTTGTGGTCTTCCTCTGCAAGAAAAATGCTTTGCAGGTAATGCACCACCAACACAACAACCTAAGGACGAAGAGGAAGAAGAAGGAGAAGTGTTGAGCTAGAAAGCAGCTGCAATTGGGTATGGGGCTGGATTGTTGCTTGGACTGACAATAGCACAAGTGATTGCTTCTTTCAAGCCAGAGTGGCTCACCAAGATAACTGGTCCGCATAGGCGCAGAAATCACTAGCATTGCTTCAGTTTGAATTTTATCTTTCCTTGTTTTTATCAAGTATTTGTGGTCTTGTATTGAAGCATTTCCTTATGTTTTATGTATCTTTGTCTCATACTTTGTTTGATTTCTTCTTCTATCAAATAAGAATGGTGTGTTTTCTGTAGTCATATTCATATTCATCTCTGTTTTTTAATCTTCTAATGAGGAAAATGGTAGAAGCAAGGACCATCCCCATAAGTGCAAAGAGCTAATATAATGTTCCTTTCATCTAATGAGAAAATTAGGAGATGCTAGAAAACAGAAACCCAACATTATACTTTTAGATTACAAAAACATGCCATCACCATGCAGATACCTAATCTATATATAAGCAACCCCCAACAGTTCACATCTTTTTCCAAACATTGATACCCTAAAGGATCATTTCTCAATACTAAGTATCATCATCATATTCCTTTCCCCTAACAAAATTATGAAAAGGGACAATATGGGGCTAGTAATCTCTCAGTGTGTTCCTCATATTCTTTTCAAGTTTTAAGTACATTTGAAGCCATGACAAACAGAGAGGATGATGATAAGAATCAAAGCAATGATGATGCCAGCGACTATGAGCTTAATCTTCATGTTCTCAAACCACATCTTTCTTCTTATCTTTGTTCCTTGCTTTCTGAAATCTTGTGCCTGTAGATATTCAAATCAGAGAATATAAGAGTTTTTCCATACTCATGTTTATATGTAAAACACATAAGTTTTTCCCTTGATTGAACGAATTAAATTGCTGAAGAAGAAGTTTATCAAAAATGTCAGACACATGAGTGAAAGATAAAAGTACTAACCTGTGAACGAAGGTCCTCAGTTTTGTCCACTAGAAGCTCAATTTTCTCACCACGGTCAAGGACCTGCGATTAAACGAATTACATAAAGCTCAGTCAGTTTTGCAGAAGCTGTTAATTTAACATGGTCGGGGCTGGCTTCGTCCTTAGGGAGAGGAGAATTCTAACCTTCTCAATGTTCTCCATCATAACACCTTTCACCTCAGTCACCTGAGCCTTAACCTTAGCAAGTTTGCTAATCTCCTCAGGATGATCCACACAGTACTGCATATGCTCCTTCAGTTTAGACCTTTACAACCAATTTATTTATTTATTTAAATGATATCCGCAGAGACTAATTAAAGAGGAAGTCTGTGTGTTTGACATTCTTAAGGTAGAGTTATAAAGTACCCAAACTCTTTGTTCAAGCTATTGGGTTTAGCAGTGGTAGCCTTTCCACCACCATATCTCTTGTTGAAATCTTCTTTAACTCGCTCCAAGAAGGCCATTGGAATCTGCCTCCCAACAGATTCAACAGCAACAACACAATATGCTACACATCCAGAACACATACACAACATTCTTTTGTCAGATCCATGATTAAAAGTCCCAATACTACTTACAATAATCAAGAACCATATATATATCACCTACATCAAATACAGAAGGCAGAGCAAGAACTAGGCCTTCTCAAAAACAAACTATACATAAAAGCTTAATATTAACACCAAATAAAAACAAAGATTTAGAGAAAACCAAACCAAGAGATGTAACAATAAGTAAAAAGATGAACATATCAATCCGGAAACAAACTTCAGACATACATTGGCAAGAAACCATAAACATAACATACAAACCAATGTCATATTCACAAAAGTTATGTTCGGATTGAGAAAGAGAGAGAGACTCACTGAAACCATTTACGACGAGGTAATTAAAGGTGTGACCATCACAGTTGTAGGTAAACTTGTTGTTCGAAGAAGGAAGCTTCTGAAGGCACTGTGCAGCGACGGAGGTAAAGTTACCTTTAAACTCAGTGTACTCGGCGAGAATCACCGTGCCACGAGCGACGAAGCTGTAGATCAAATTCTGCTGTCCCATTGTTCTCTTTGTCCGGAAGAGGAAGAAGAAAAGCAAACCCTAACGTACCACAAATCTGAATATTGAATTCGATGAAAGAGAAGAGTAGTTTCTTTTTTTGTTGTTTCCTTGGTGTGCACGTAAGTAAGAAAGATCCAAAATAAAAGGGAGAATGAAAGGGAGAGAGAGAGATGGGGACTACTCTGCGATGATTTGAAACTGTTTTGAAAAACAAAGAACAAACTAACAACAAAAGTTGAAAACGCTGGATTTTCGCGTGAAGCTCAAGAGAGAAGTTGCCCCTTTTATCACGGTTTCGTTCTGATTAATTAGTATCAATTTCATAAATTAATTTAATACAGTATTTTGAACAAAAAAAAGAAAAGAAAATTTAATACAGTATATTTAACTATCTCTTCAATTAACCCTTCATTTTATGTATCTGCTTTCTAGGTTGTAAACTTGTAACACATATTTATCTTAGATTCAGTGGATTGAAAATATGTAAACTATTAGTTTTTTTGCCCGCACAAACCTAAACATTTTATAATTATTTACATTATTAATTAAAATACTATAATAATATATTATTATTTATATTTTCATCTTAAAGTTTTTATGTAATTTATACTATTATTTGAAAAATCACTTTGCAAATAATAGTATAGATACTTGTTTCGCAATAAATACATGCATGGATGTTATATATTCTCTTTGTTTTGATAATATTCTGAAAAATATATTTTAAAATTATATTTTTTATTTTAGTATATTTTATAAGCCTTAGAAAATTTAATTAATTTTATTCCTTTTGTTTTTAATTGCGGAAGTAAATAACCATAGAAAATAATGTAATTATAATTAAAGTTTAATATGTATGAAACATGAAAACGTATATCTTATATAATCTAAATTTTTGATTTGTGTTAGGATGATGTAAATGATGTATTTAACAGGTTTTGTCGCATTTTCTTTTAATTCAATCAAAATTTCTACAAGCTATTAATGTTTTTATTACTCAAATTATAAAAAAAATATTTTTATCACTCCACTGTTTTATATTATACTCCCTCCGTTTCATATTACTTGTTGTTGTAGGGAAAAAATTTTGTTTCAAAATAAGTGTCGTTTTAGAGTTTCAATGCAAAATTCATTAATAAGATTCATAGGTAATTGTGTTTTTATTTTTCTATTGGTTGAAATATTGTTAGGTGTATAGGTAATTGTGTTTTTATTTTGGAAATATACAAAATCATATATTTTCTTAATATGTGTGAAAAACATAGAACGACAAGTAATATGAAACGGAAGGAATATCGTTTAATTTTTAACATATATCAATAAATAATTAAATGTTTGTTTTACCTCTAATTAATGTATTACTCCCTCTGTTAATAATTGAGTTTTAAGGTTTTTGCACGTAGATTAAAAAATTATAAATTTTTATTCAATCTTTTTCGTTTGCCTAAAAACAATAACTACAACTAATTTAACCAATAAAAAATCATACTGTAGAATAAAACAAAAAAAATAAAGTCAAAAACATCAAATCTCATTAACTTTTATATAGAAACTTGAAAACATCACTTAAAATAAAACAAAAAAAAATTCTTAAAACACCACTTATATTAATTTGAAAGGAGTAGTTTATTTGTATTTCATAATTAGTGAAACAGTAGAATATGAATAAAATTGGAAACCTTGATACATGTGTATTAAAATATAAAAAAACAAACTTTTAAAGTTTAGAACAACAATTAATAGGAAACATAGAGAATAATTTCTAAGAAACTTAGGTTCCTGAAAATTAAAGTAAGGTTATTGTGAAATATCAGTATTAAAATTGTTTATATGAACTATGAGTGCTAGCTTATTCAAGATACAGGAGATGAGAATAAGATACAACTAGTTCAAAAATATTAAACGTCTATTCGATCGTTATCAATCTTACATTTCTTGCCTGATAATTGCTTAAAGAAAATAAAGTAATTAGTGAAACTATAAAACAGTTACTATTAAATTCTGTTACGCCTACCAAACAACAAATTTCCAGTCATTAGCCCTCCTGTGAGGATTAATCTCGCTTAGAAGAAGAACTATGTATTTATGAAATCTTGTTTGAGTCTTATTAGATATACTCTATGTTTATCTCTTATGTAGATAAAGACTATACTCCCAATATGTTAGGAGATAGGATTTATCGTTACTTATGTTAGAAGTTATCTCTTAAGAGAGCTTCATATATATATATGTATGGCTGCAACTCATGAATAATAAGTTCAGACAAACAGATTTTACATAGCTTTACATGGTATCAGAGTCTCCCTTTGGCCTGTAATTTTTTTTAAAAGAAAAATAGCTATGTCAGGATCCGGGAAAGAAATCGTCACCGCTGACGGAAACTTGATCTCTCCATATTTTCTACATGCATCTGATCACACAGGGCAGGTGCAGACTCCGTTTTTATTAAACGGATCTAATTACGAACGTTGGGCAAAGCTGATGACCAACTCTCTTCGGACGAAAAGAAAGCTAGGTTTCATCAATGGAAATCTAAAAAGACCTAAAGATGAAGACGAAGCTGAACGATGGGACATGGTAAACGCCATGATCATAGGATGGATATACAGCAGCGTTGAACCACATCTACGAACATCAATATCTCTTGTCTCAGATGTCTCTGTGATGTGGTCTGACCTAAAAGCAAGATTCTCTTCTGGGGATGATACCCGTGTACATCAATTGAGAGCAGACCTCTCTGCTTGCAAACAGGATGGACAATCGGTGGAAGTATACTACGGGAAGCTAAAGGTTTTATGGGATGATTTGTCTGGGTTTGAAACATCCTTTAACTGCTGTTGTGGGAGTGATGGGTGCCAATCGATGAAAAAATATCGTAAGACACAAGAAAAAATATTAATTCATCAGTTCCTTATGGGACTTGATAAGAGCAGATTTGGTACCGCAAGGTCCAATCTTTTGAGCCGTCTTGGTGAGTACAATATGGAGACTGTCTACTCCCAAATTACACAGGAAGAGAGACATCTAGAAGTTACTCAAGAAAAACCAGAAACAGGGGGAGTAGTAGGTTTCTCTGCAACAGCAGCAGCTACAACAACTAAACAAATCAATCAGTGTCTTGTTCTCATTGTGGAAAAACAGGACATGAGAAGCATCAATGTTACAAACTCATCGGTTATCCCGAATGGTTTGGTGAACCAATGAATTCTTCAGGACGTTTCTTATCTGGACGAGGAAGAGGATCTTATAGAGGCAGAGGAAGAGGTCGTGGTGGCCCTTCTGCAAATCAAGTTGAGGTTGCTCGAAATCAATCAGCTTCACAGAACGTTGGTAATGAAGCTTCAACTTCAGATTCAGGAATTCCAAATCTCTCACAAAGTCAATGGAACTCGATAGCAAACTTCATCAACCAGAAACAAACCAAGGATAAGTTGGCTGGTAAGAAACAACAACTCGTCCTTTATGGGACACACAGTAAGTATGATTTGATCATAGATTCTGGAGCTTCGCACCATATGACCGGAGACATTAATCTCCTCACCAACCTAAAATCAATCAACTCAGTGGCAATATCTTTGCCCGACGGAGGAATTGCTTGGGCAACACGTCACGGAACATTGAGTCTTGGCGGAAAGCTTATCTTACATAACGTGTTTTATGCACCTCAGCTTTCCATTACGCTGATCTCAGTTTCACAGTTGCTTAATGAGATTGCAAGCTTCGTCATATTTACTAAACAGTTTTGTGTTATACAGGACCTTGCTTCGAGGACTTTGATTGGTGCGGGTGAAAAGCGTGATGGGGTTTATCATCTTACTGGTTCGGTTCTTCCTCAAGCAAACCTCGCCAGCAAGAAAGATATCAGAAATCTATGGCATCGACGTTTGGGACATCCTTCGTCAAAAGTGTTATCTTACTTATCAGATTTAGGAAAAATTTCTACAAAAAATAGTGATTTAGATGTGCTTTGCGATACCTGCAATCGTGCTAAACAAACTCGTGTAACCTTTCAAGAGAGTTCTAATAAAGCAGATGATTTGTTTTCATTGATTCACTGTGACGTATGGGGACCGTACAGAACAAAATCGTCTTGTGGAGCCTCGTATTTTCTCACCATTGTCGACGATTTCTCTAGAGCTCTCTGGACCTTCTTGCTTCTCGAAAAATCTGAAGTGGGAAACGTTTTGAAAAACTTCTTTGCACTAGTACACCGACAGTACAACAAGAAAGTGAAAATCATACGAACAGATAATGGTACAGAGTTCACATGTCTAAAGAGTTATTTCGACTCTCAAGGAATGATTCATCAAACTTCATGCGTTGCGACTCCACAACAAAATGGACGTGTGGAACGCAAGCATCGCCACATTCTCAACATGGCTAGATCTCTACTGTTTGAAGCTAAACTTCCCACACGTTTTTGGGGTGAGAGTATCTTAGCGGCTACACATCTGATAAATAGAACACCTTCCATTCTCTTGAAAGGAAAATCTCCACTCGAGATACTTTCTAAACAAACACCAGCATATCAAGATCTACGCACCTTTGGATGCTTATGTTACGCCAAAAAAGTTCGTCGCTCAACAGACAAGTTTGAAGATCGTGGTATTCGATGCATCTTTCTCGGGTACCCATATGCAAAGAAGGGTTGGCTTGTTTATGACCTCCAGTCTGAGAAAATGTTCGTATCTCGTGATGTGATTTTTCATGAGGATGTATTCCCATATTCAACTCTTCAACCTCAGCTTGAAGCTCCTATTCACCAGCTACAGCCAGCGTTTTTCGAGGAAGAAATAATTACTTCTACTTCTCAACCTGTTGAGAGTCCACCAGAGGAAGAAATTGTTTCAGCTGAGACAGGGGGAGAGTCTTCACCTCAACCCGTGGACACCCCTCTGATACATACCCAGGACATTACGGAACCTGAAACTAATAACTCATCATAACAGAATACAACACAAGAAGCATTGGATAGAGGTCATCGTGTTCCCAAACCTTCAGTGCTGCTAAAAGTCTATGTTACAAATTCTGCACCAATACATGATAAACCCCTTCAAGCTTCACCGCCACCAGTCTCTAGCTCCTCAGGTAAGTGTCTTTATCCCCTAACGGATTATGTCTCCTGTGATGTCTTCTCTCCTTCACAGAAGGCTTTTCTCGCGGCCGTTTTCAAATCAAAGGAGCCCACAAGTTTCAAAGAGGCAATGCTGGAGAACGTGTGGAGAGAAGCAGTTGCTACTGAAATTACAGCTCTGGAGGATCAACGTACATGGGACGTGACCAGTCTGCCTTCAGGCAAACGTGCTCTAGGATGAAAATGGGTGTTTAAAATAAAATATAACTCAGATGGCACCATAGAGCGATTCAAGGCACGGTTAGTTACTTATGGAAATCAACAGCAGGAAGGTGAAGACTACAACGAAACATTCGCTCCAGTTGTAAAACTGACTACGGTACGTGTCTTACTCAAGATTGCAGCCACAGAAAAATGGAACTTATACCAGATGGACGTCCACAATGCATTTTTGCACGGGGACTTGGATGAAGAAGTCTATATGAGATTACCACCTGGCTTCACATCTCCATATAAGAATGCTGTTTGTAAACTTCGGAAGTCACTATATGGCCTTCGCCAAGCACCAAGATGTTGGTTTGCCAAGCTCTCTCAAGCTCTCCTACGTTTCGGCTTCATTCAAAATCGCAAGGACTACTCATTGTTCTCGTACGTAAATGGCACCACAAAGCTATATGTCCTAGTATATGTGGACGATCTAGTAATTGGAGGCAATAATGAAGAGTTCACTGAAAAATTCAAAGCTTATCTCAGTAAGTGTTTTAGAATGAAGGATCTTGGTGTATTGAAATATTTTTTGGGCATCGAGGTTTCAAGAGCAAACAGTGGAATCTATCTTTCACAAAGAAAATATGCTCTGGATATTATTTCAGAATGTGGATTGTCAGGTTCAAAGCCGTTTGACACTCCTGTCGAACAGAATCACACACTTGGTCAAGAGGTTGGTGAATATCATACAAATCCAGCTCAATATCGCAGATTAGTAGGACGACTCGTCTATTTGGTCATCACACGGCCAGAACTGAGTTATGCGGTACATCTACTAGCACAATTTATGGCTAGACCACGCAAGAAACATTGGGATGCAGCTGTTTGAGTGGTACGTTATTTAAAGGGATGTCCAGGTCAGGGTCTCTTCTTAGACTCCCAACCTTCTTTAAAACTTGAAGTTTATTGTGATGCTGATTGGTCGGCATGCCCAAGAACGAGACGGTCTCTGACTGGTTTCGTTATCTTTCTCGGTGATACACCTATCTCATGGAAGACAAAGAAACAGCCTACTGTCTCTCGGTCCTCAGCAGAGGCGGAGTATCGATCAATGTCTTATACTTACTCTGAGGTACAATGGTTGCTTGAACTTCTCACAGCTTTTGGAGTTACTCAAACAGAGCCGATACCTATGTACTGTGACAACAAAGCCGCATTATATATAGCTAATAATCCTGTATTCCATGAGCGTACGAAACATATTGAATCTGATTGTCATATAATTAGAGATGCTGTTAAAGACAAGGTCATTTCTACACTCCACGTTGGCACTCATGACCAGATTGCAGATTTCTTAACCAAAGCGCTTGGACGTCGTCAGTTCAACTACCTACTGTGCAAGATGGGAGTTCGAGATCTACACTCTCCATCTTGAGGGGGAGTATTAGATATACTCTATGTTTATCTCTTATGTAGATAAAGACTATACTCCCAATATGTTAGGAGATAGGATTTATCGTTACTTATGTTAGAAGTTATCTCTTAAGAGAGCTTCATATATATATATGTATGGCTGCAACTCATGAATAATAAGTTCAGACAAACAGATTTTACATAGCTTTACAAGTCTCTCGTATGTAAAGACGCAAAGAATTGTACGAGTTCAGATTCCCCAATGTGGAACCCTACGTACATCTTGCCGGGGTGATGTAACATCCTAAAATCCACTGGAATGTAATGTGCTACCGGCTCAAGGAAGCATGGTATGACATGAGACTAGCAAGTAGCAAAGATCAAAAGGGTAGACGATTGAAGAGTTGTCAAGGATCATGAGTCAAATCAATGGATTATGTAGATCATAGTGCAAATCACAAGTGAATCAAAGAATCTGAAAAGACTAAATTAACCCCTAAGCATTATAATTTGAGAATTTATTTGCTTGTTATCAATATATTTTGTTATTAACAAAAATAATAACCTTATTTTGAAAAATATGACATGAAATCAATTATTAATGACATGTTACAATTTATTTTAATAATATTCATATTTTTACAAGAATTTTGAAACATGATAATACTAGTAGCTTATATATCACGTTAAAATAAATTAATATATTGCATTAATAAAAAATTAAAATAAATGTTATTACAAATATAAAAAGTTTGCATCAACTTATATATAATAATTTTGTATATAAATATACATATATATATATATAAATAATTTTAATTATGTTTTAACAAATACAAACTAAAGTAATAGAAAAAAAAAAAAATTATTGACAGTGAAATGATTAAAGTTTTATTTAAAATTATCAGGTTAATTAATAAAATGATTATTTAAAAGTATTGGTTCATAGGATTTCTAAACTTCTAAGAGCTAATATATATAATAGAGACAATTTTCTTAAATGATCTTAAAATATATTGTATGATCGAAAAAGTTCAAAAGAAAGAAAACTCTTTTACCATCACTTTATAGAAATATATATATATATATATATATATATATAAATAAATAAATAAATAAATAAAAATATATATAATTATTTCAAATAATATATTTTTAATTCAAACTTTTTTTAAAAAAAAATTAAACTTTTTTTCCAATTTTTTTAGTTTTATTTTGAAATCTAATTTTTTTTATTGAAACTATTTTCAAATTTTTATTTTTATTTTTAATTTTTACTTACTTATAAAAATCTTAAACTTCATTTCATTCGAAAATCCACCTCTCAAATCTAGTGTAAATTTATATTAGTTAATCATAAGTATATAAATATCTATTTATCCTTTAATGGATTTTTTTGGTTATTTTAATTTCTGAGATAAAATCTTTCTTTTTGTAGAATTATCAGGGAATTTTTCTATATAATATAAATCTCTAAATTATTAAAATACACAATAACTCCTAAAATTTCAGAAGTGGTAACACAAGTTGGGCCGAGGTAGTTTTATTATCCATTTTGATTTTGATCTGTAAAAAGAAAACACTATCGTCCCTCGTCTTTGGATGTACATTAATTTGGACCCAAATATTTTCGTTTGTCAATTTTGGCCCTGTTACGTGTCACATTCTCCGACACAGCGCGTAATTTCCCAGTGTTATCACAAGTTTTTATCTCTGGATTTCAAAAATCCCGTATTGGGTTGATACCATCTCTTGATTCTGTGAAGCTCATGGTGGTTTTACAGATTCAGCAGCTCAATGGGTTCGCTAGTTACGCATCAAGGGCTCGTACAAGCCGAGGAAGAGGAAGAGCTTCGACGACAGTATGCGTTGTTCAAACACAAGTGGCTCCCTCTAGAACACAGGTCAAGGCTTTCTCTTTTATTTCAACTTTGAGAATTTCTATCTCGAAAATGTTCAGTAACTGCCGCTAAAAAGAACTTGCTTGCGTGCGTAAGTTCTGCTTCATATGAAACAGGAAACTTTTTATCATAAACAGAGATGATTTGCGGTCTGCATTGTGATGGAATCACCAATGATGTAGTTCATTAATGAAAAGTGCTGAGTGTGAGTTAAACCATTTGGTTATGCAGAGAATAATGGAAAAGATTGCAGTTGGTGGAGAAGCAGGAGGTGCTGGTGGAGCTTACTCTTACAATGCCTTGAAGAGACTTGACAATATTTGGTCCAATATATGTACTCAACCAAAAGGTATAACAAAAACGATTGCTACCATTCTTATAGATCAAGAAGATGATGAATGTGAGTGAGTCTTTGCAAAACATCTTGCAGGACCACAAGAAACTCAGCAAATAGTTTCAAGGGTTTCTGGCTTCTCTCAAGACTATGCTATGGAGAATAACCTCGTTGGAACCTTTGACATAGCAGTTTGTGGGGGTACTTTGGGGATCTTCCTCGCCACAGCTTTATGTGCAAAGGGTTTGAGAGTTGCTGTGGTGGAAAGAAATGCACTCAAAGGGGTAAGTAAATCTTCTAACTTATGTTGTGGTTGAAGGAGCTATTGCCTGATACTTTGTTAATGGGTTTTGGTGGTTTAGAGGGATCAAGAATGGAATATCTCAAGAAAGGAGATGAAGGAGCTGACAGAAGTTGGAGTTTTAACAGAAGAGGAGATTGAAGAAGTAATTGCTGCAAAGTTCAATCCGGTAAAGCTTCTAGTTTCAACAAGTAAATCAATGTATAAATCCATGATGCCTTAAGGTTAGCCTGAACTAATGCAGAACAGATGTGGGTTCGAGAATCTTGGTGATATATGGGTTGAAGATATTCTTAACCTCGGCGTCTCGTGAGTCCCATTCTCCTCTTATTCTCTGATACAAAGGAAAAGAAAGTTCCCTTTGAAAGTTATGTATTGAATTTTCCGTTCTGTATCAGTCCAGCTAAACTTGTGGAAACTGTAAAACAACGTTTCATTTCTCTTGGTGGAGTCATTTTAGAAGACTGCAGCCTCTCGAGTATCACTATCTACGATGATTTAGCTGTGAGTTATCTGATGATTCTCCCTAAGAACATCCCAGTCAAGAAGAGAATTTTTAACATATTGATTGATATGAAGATTTTTCAACATCTTGATGATAGGTTATGCAACTTTCTAAAGGTGACATATTATCTTCTCGTCTGGTAATTGATGCAATGGGGAACTTTTCTCCTATTCTGAAGCAGGTCGTATTTTACATAGAGTTAAACTCTAGCTTAGCAATTGCACTTTTGAAAACCATTGATGAGATTTACTGTTCTGCTATAAAAGATTAAAGGTGGTAGAAAGCCAGATGGAATGTGCCTTGTTGTTGGATCTTGTGCTCATGGGTTTAAGGAGAACTCATCAAGTGATGTTATCTATAGTAGTTCATCAGTGACCAAAGTCGCAGATGCCAATGTACAACTCTTTTGGGAGGTAAACAATCAATCTTGTGTTTATTTATTCCCCATCCTACACAATTCGCATAACGACCAAATAATCTGAGGCTGCTTGTTGTCGCCTGAAGGCCTTCCCGGCTGGTTCTGGTCCATTAGACCGGACTACTTACATGTTCACTTACACTGAACCGCAATCAACATCTCCGAGTTTAGAGGATTTACTTGAAGAATACTGGAAACTGATGCCAAAATACCAAGTGAGTTCCCCCCCTTATGTCACATCTTTCTGAAAAATATTTTTCTTTCTTCTCCTGATGTTCTTTCTTTTGGCTCAGGGAGTCTCTCTTGATGAACTGGAAATACTGAGAGTTGTATACGGAATCTTTCCTACATACAGAAACAGGTACTACCTTAACATGGAACTCCATTGATGTTGTGTATCTCTATCATCTATGGAAGTTGAAACTGTTTATAAATCTGTTACCTAGTTTCACACTATAATACTGCTGCATTCTTACATGTCTAACACTGTTGGATTGGACTTATCACCAGTCCGTTACAAGCCGCCTTTGATCGTGTTCTACAGGTAGGTTACTTGTGCATATGCTAGTTCCAAGAGAAGCATAAACTAAATCGTCAAAGTTTCTTACAAAGTTTTACTCTCAATACAGTTTGGTGATGCTAGCGGAATACAGTCACCTGTTTCATTTGGTGGTTTTGGAAGTTTGACCAGACACCTTGGAAGATTGTCCAACGGTAACTAACATTCACTGTCTCCATGTGTCAAAAACATTAAAAACTTTTCTAGCATGACAAAATTTAAGAACACATTTACTGAACTCTGATAATCTTATTCTCCAACTATTAAAATACAAAGGAATATGCGAAGCAATAGATGGAGATTTACTGGACTCAGACAGCTTATCAAAGCTAAACCCTTACATGGTAAAGCTATTTGGCTTTCAACAATATCTATCTAATTCTTTCTTCCCATGTCCATTAACTTCACTGAAGCCATTTGTCTTATTTGAACAACAGCCTAACTTGAGCGCGTCATGGCTGTTTCAAAGAGCAATGTCTGCGAAACAAAAACTCGATGTTTCCCCTAGCTTCACCAACGAGCTTCTCCATGTAAATTTTAGTTGCATGCAGGTATGTATACTTTTACTCTATATGTGGAGAGTAGGAGATGAGAGCTTCTAAGCAATGGTTTCATTTTCTTTTGTAGAGATTGGGCGATCCAGTTCTCAGACCATTTCTTCAGGATGTAATACAGTTTGGTCCTCTAGCAAAGACACTAGGCCTTGTCATGCTGACCAAACCTCAGATAATTCCATCCATATTCAGACAGGTAATATCTTTCATCCAAAACCCATTGCTGATGCATCTTTAAGCCAGAAACCCATAAATTACAAACATAAGACTGAAAATGCTCTCCACTTATTCATGAAATCTGGTTTGTTTGGTGATCTCCTCAGGTCGGGATACCTGTGTTGCTCGACTGGTCAGTTCATTTTTTCATGCTGGGCTTGTATACGTTCCTCTCTGCATATATCGATCCAGTAATAAGGTGAAATGTCTTTGAAAATCTCCTTAACCGTTACTTCTACCGCCTTGACTACCGCATTATCGATGTTGTGGTTCCTGAACCTTCTTGTTCTGTTGTGTATTCCTCAGGTCATCTTTGGAGGAACTTCCATTACAGACGAAGTTCCAGTGGAAGAGACGTCTAGAGGCCTGGAAATATGGAGCTGGCCTCGATTACGAGTTGTGATTCTGTCCATCTTTCTCAAGAGTGATACCCTAATCTCTTTTGGTGCCATCTCAGATTTAAAAATTCATCATATCTTCCATCTCCAAGACATTATCGTCCATAGTACATATCTATCTTCACAATGTTCATAAACGTCTGCGTTCTCTAGCTCTTCACGCACATATACACAGAATCAACATGTCAGTCCTTAGATTTGGTTCACAGGATTCTTAAGAACTCCTTTGATAACAACTTTACATAAAAGGTCCAAAGGCTTTGTTTACTGGAAGACAATTTCTCTAATAAAATAATATACAAAAAGAGTACAGCTTTGTTATCTTCACTGCGTACTTGCGTAGACACAATGGCCGATACATACCTAAACCCCAAGTCTCTCAAAAAATGTTTCAAAGATAAGGTTCTGACCATCAACAGGTAGATTCTCAGGGTTTACCTGCTCAAAATTTGATGATCGTGTTCTAAGTCTCAGGTGAATGCATACTTCCAACGAGTGCAGTATAAACTTTATTATCTATTTTATATCCTTTCCTTTTCATCTCATCATAAAATCCAAAGGCTTCGTCTGATTTTCCAGCTTTAGACAAACCTGAGATCATCACTGTGTATGTTACAGAACTCTGGTCCAGACCCTTGGACCCCATCTCACTAAAAAGCCTCATTGCTTCATCCACGTTATCAGCAATACATTCCCCATGTATGAGCGATGTGTAGGTATATGAATCCGGATCCATTCCTTTTGCTTCCATATTGGCCCTTAGTTTACGAGCTTCCTTTACTTTCCCTTGCTTGCAGTACGCATCAATCATCACATTATACGTTATAGAGTTAGGCTGTACTCCCTTGCTACTCATCTCCACAAATAGCCTCTTTGCCTCCTCAATGTTCCCTTCTTTGCAGTAAACATCGATCAGATTAGTATAACTAACCGTGTTAAGCCTCACACCACCCTCCATCATCCTGAACAGCCATTGCTTTGCCTCATCGTACCTTTTCAATTTATTCAAACAGCTAGCAATGGTATTAAAAGTGAAAACATCCGCTTCAAACCCTTTCTTCTCCATCACATCGTAAATCGCTAAAGCTTCATCAATCATCCTTTTCCTACAATACCCATTAATCAACGTATTGAACACAACCTTAGTGATATCAACTCCTCGGCTTTGCATCTCGTTCATCAATATCTCCGCAGCACCCATCTCCCCTACCTTACACACTCCATCAATAAGCGCCCCATAAGTATGACTACTCGGCGAAAGTCCCTTCTCTACCAACTCATCAAACAACAAAAACGCTCTCTTCACATTCCCTTTTCTACAACAATACCAACTTATCATAGAAGTATACAAATAAACATCTAACTCCACCCCTCTCTCACGCATTTCATCGAACAGCTTCTCCGCATCAACCATCCTCCCATTCTTCACTCTCAACTCCATCAAAAGCGTGTACGTAACCTTGTTATACCCCACACCACCTTTCCTCATCTCCTTCAAAACCTCTTCCACACCGGAAAAGTCTCTGTCTTTAACATAAGCATTGATGATAGTGTTGTAAGTGTAAGCTTCAGGCTTGATTCCTTTCCCACAAAACTCTTTCACCAGCTTCCTACTCTTCTCAACTTCACCTCTTCTGCACAACCCTTCAACCACAATCGTCAACGAATAAACAGTTATCCTCACTCCAGCATCAACCATTCTCTTGAAAACCTCCAAACAAAGATCAATCTTCAACCGTTTCTTCGCCGCGACGAGGAAGACAATGCATGATCTTTCGTCGATTCTCATCCCCTTTTTCACCATGTAATCGAAAACCTTTAGACCCTCTTGGAACATACCCTTATCCACATAAACCCTAATCATCAAATCGAAAAACGTTTCCAAAAACTCGACCTTTCCTTCATAAACGTTTGCTATGATCTCAACCCCATCGGTGGCGGCGATTGAGTTCAGCAGAGACTTCATCTCGTGGAATCTCCGGTCGGTGTATAGGCGTTGAGATAGGGTTATTGCGGCGGTGAGATCGGGTTTGAGGTGGGATTCGAATGTGTTAAGGAATTTGAAGAAGTCGATGCATGATTGAGTTGGGAGAGTGGGTGATGAGAGGATGAGGCGAGTTACGTTTGGGTTTAGGTTGAAGAGGAGTGATGGATTTGATTGGAGTTTTTTCACGGTGGATTTTTTCAGGTAGGTTGTGATTCTTGTGGCGGTTTCTTTGTCTGAGATTGGGAGCGGAGAAGGTGTTTGGTTCTGAGTTGTGATGTTGAAGAGTCGTGAGAGTTTGGAGGAAGACATGGTTTTGATTTGTCTGTTCATGGTTCAGTTTACAGAGGAAACTCACTGCCGAAAATTCAAACTCTTAGAGATGATTAACCCACTCTCTTAAGGGATGTCTTTCACAGGCTCCACTAACATGTATGATCCATGAACAGTGCAAGAGACAATTCCTAAAACTCCTAAATAAGAACCGTCTCTTGCACTGTTTGCGGGTCCCACTGACACGTATCGGTCCGCGATTGGTTTAATATTTTAAAAAAAAAAAACAAAAAAGCAAAAAAGAAATAATAAAAAAAGAAATAAGAGACCCAAAAGAAGTCTATGGGTTAAAGATGCCCTTACTCTCTTCAGTCTTTACTTCTGTAATCTTTTTTTTTTGTAGCTGAATTTTATTAAAGGACCAAAGCCCAAAGAGAACTGAAGTCCAACAACATAAAGAGGCAAAGGCCTGCACAACGGGTCAACTTTACAGAAACGATTTTGGGCATGTCAGCCCCAAAAGCGAAAACCGCGAAGAAAGAAGCGATCTCTATCCACCACGTAGTCGGTTACCCTGCAATCTGAATCCACATGTCAAGACGAGAGGTGACTTTCTTCCCCCGGTGCCAAACAGGAGATGCGACGGAGCTCCACCGTCAGTGAAAGCAAATCGAAAAAGAACCTCAGTCAAGCCAAGCAAACTTTAAATCGATCAAGTCGCTCACCGGATCCACGTTTCTGAGAGACAATCTTCATCAATCCATCTTACAACCTCCGATTTTCTTGCATGAGATTCAGTCATCTTTATAAATGAGATATAGCCCGAAGATGAAAAAACCTTTAAGATAAAGGAGGAAGAAGGATTCCAAGGAGAGGAAGGAGAGAAGATTGAACGGAGGAACAACTGGAAACGTAGATCGACAACCGAGAAAGTCTTGGTGAAAAAGCTGATGTTGTCATCGAGAAGAGAACGACACGGAGACAAAAGCTGAACAGCTCCGTCGAAGAGAACGCGAATCGCTGGAGGCAAAAGCCGGCTATACTTGTCGAAGTTGACCGTAGTATACTGGAGTCAAGGTCACCAAAAAGGATCGGCGACTAAAAACGAAAGTTTCATCTCATCATCCTCTTCGTGAAAGATCCAAGAGAGAGAATGAAGAAGAGAGAGAGAGAATGAAGAAAAGAGAGAGAAACTTTCTATATATGTTTGTCTTTATAATCTTCTTTACTTCTGTAATCTTTGGATATGTAACAATACTACATGGGCTCAAAAGAATAAATGGCATCATTATTTCTTGATACGCCCAATAAAATTATTAGAAAGTCATATTCATTTTTTTAAAATATTTTTTTCTTTGTGTTGGAAAATTCTCACAAAATCAGCATGATCTATATATGATAATCTTGAGATATGATAATCACTGCTTATGTCTAAGGAGTCGAGAAGTGGTATTTGGGGCTTTGACAATCTCGTTTACTCTTCCCTCACTTAATAGTCTATTCTATATCTTGATATTTTGGAATCATTTTAATTGGTTTTCCACCTCTTGACATGTTGAAGTTTGCCATTACATCACTCATAAATCAATTTCCATTGTCATGCTCATTTGGTTGATAAGTTTGATTGTGAAAAGGAATCTATATTATTAAAACTGAAGTACCTTTTGAAACTGTTTGGAAACATGGATACCAGAAAAAATGAGAATTGTTTGGAAACAAGGATAGCAGAATAAATGATAATTGTTTGGAAACGTGGATAGCATATTAAATACTTTCTTTTATTTACACATTTAGTCATTAAATTTCTTTCTTATTTACAGATTATGCAATTTCATTTAAAATCAAATATGTAAACTAAATATCCAAATAAATAAATTAATTAATTAAAATTAAATATCTAAATTAATTGTTATTGATAATCTGATAATATCAATTATAATATAAAACAATTTTAAATATAGTATTACCTTATTTAGTTTAGTAAAATATAACAATTTCGAGAATTCAATTGTCAAGAAAATAAAATATTATAAAATTAATAATAATTTATTGAAAGCTAATGCAAAAAAAAATAGTATGTTGTTTTATTTTAAAATAAATTAACAAAAAACAATAAGTTAATATATAAATAGTACAATCACATCAAATTGCATCAAGTTATAAAATTTTAATATAACGTTATATACAAATAAAAAAAATATTATCAAACATCTATACTATAAAATAATATAATATATTTTACTATGTATGTAAATTACAAAACTGTTTGTTTTATGATAAAACCAACGGTTTATGAATTTACGTTAAACATAAGTTAAATCAAACGCCCGCGCGGGGGCGCGGGTCAAGTTCTAGTATCATTTATAAGTGAGGACAAAAAGGCCAATGAATTATTCTTTAAAACCAAATTGGTCTTGGAAACAATAATGGAGGATGAAATTTCTTCCATAATAATAGGTTGAATATTGAAAACTTGATTTCACTACAAAACCCTCTCCACCCTCAAACCATATATTTGAAAGAAGACGCCTCTTTCAGTGTCCTCAGCCTCGGATGGGTGTGGATGGGGGCTAATGGCTCGCACTGTTTGTTAGGAGTCTTTACTCAGCCAGCGACGGTTGTCTCTTCTACATGCAGAATTTAAAGTATTTTTTAGGTAATGCAATGTATAAATGCTCCAAGAATTTCATCTTTCAAGTCTTTCGAATGGATTATAAAATATATACACCATCGAGAAGAATGACACCACTTTTAATGGAACTCAAAGATTTTGCATGATTAAAGAAGTTCTCTAATCTTTTTCTATCTCTTACATTCTTTAGGATGCTTCTCATAGACTGAGACCTCTGTCAAAAAGCCTAAAACTGCTAGGTCAAGTCATAGAGATTTGTTTTTATAAATTATTTTGTTGTGGTGTAGTTTTCTGTTCCATTTCAAACTGGAATAATCATTTGATGTAAGAGAATAATGATGAAAATAAACTATAGCAAAATGATCTGATAATTTCATCCTGTTTTTTTAAAAAAATATGGGATAACCAAATCTTCTTTTTATAATTTACCAAGTCCAAACCGACCTGAACCGAATGTTTCATTCGGTTCAATTTGATAAAAAATCTTCTGAATTATCTGAGTAACTGAATAAACCAAATTGAAATAGCTGGTTGAACCGAGTCGAACCTGCATGCCTACTTATAAGACTATCATTTTTTCAGCAAAACCAATTCATTAAAACTTAAAATTTATATTGTGTTCTACTTTTTATAAAATATTTGTAAGATTCGGAATTCTATGTTGTGTTGTGTTTGTTTTTTTTTTAATTTAGCTTTTCGACAACTTTGTTCGGTCAGTTTAATGTTTTTTTTTTAATAACAGAACACCTCTTTCAGATCAGACATGATTGATCCCTGAAGTATCATCACTTACATGAAAGTAACGGTATATTTTTTGTTTGTAATATTCGTACATCGATACGAATACGACTTTGAGTTACCCTTTTTTGAGATTAGTTTGTCTTGTGCTATAATTGATATCAAGAAACAACTATACCCTTTTTCCATTTTCAACTGCATAATAATTTGGTTGATTAAAGTTGATTTTTCTTATGCACAATAAACAAATGCGCATGCGAGAAATACTAAAAATAAATTAAAAAGTGTTGGGAAATAAATGGGAGCATATATATATGGTGATTTCTGGGTTATAATTTAAATCAAAAGCTAAACTAGAAAAGATAGTCACATAATTATTTTCAGCATCAACCAAAAACCAAATCATTATTTTAGCAAAAAAAAATCATTATACCATAAGTTTCAACATCAACCAATATAATTATTTTCATTTTTTCTTTTGTTTCATCTACCATATTAGTTTAAATTCCTATTTTTATTTACTGAAAAATTGTTATTTGAGTTTTAAATGGTCTAACAAAACATTTAACAATAAAAATCATTATAAATAAATGAAGGCGTTCCTAACAACATGTAACTGGAGCAAAATCTTAAACATGATCTTTAAATATATTTGAGTGCTATTGGAATAATTAAAACTAGATTTAGATCCGCGCACCAGTGCGAGTATTAAGTTTTCGTTTCTTTTATTAAATGATGTAATTAAAATATTTTGTGATCTTAAAAATAATTTGTTTGTGTGTTAAAACATATATTTTCTGAACCTGTATCTGAATCTGACTCGAAAAATCCGAATCGAAATCCGAATTGAAGTAGTAAAATATCCAAACAAATATTGAATTATGAGAGATTGTATATCCGAACCCGAACGGGCTATACCCAAACCCGAATGGATATCCAGAAATAACCAAATTTATGTATATTTAACTTTATATTTCTAGTTTAGTTCCCTAATTTTATTTAAAATTTTTATATTGATGTTACTCTTAATGAGATCATATAATATACATATAGTTACAAGCATTAAAACACAATAAATAAATTGGAAAAGACAAGCATTAAAATAGGAAAGTAAAACATAATAAATGAACTGAAAAAGATAAACATTTAAATAGATAATTTATTTAATTTTCAGTGGCATAGAAGTGTAAATAAGTATAAAAATTTAGGAGCATTTTTATTGGATACTTCTCTTTTAATAAAATAGATACAGCTATAATCTAGATGACAATTTTGATAAGATCCTTTCTAGTTACTTTGGTATCTACTTAAGGCATGTTAGTTCGTACATTTGAAAGATGCATTCAGTTAGTATACCTAAATGCTTTATTCAAATATTTTATATGGATCATTTATGTATTTCGTCTGTGCATCCAAATAAATCATCTTAATATCTTAATGCAATTATGTTTGTTTGCTTTTTTTTTTACTTGCATCTACATTCAGATGAACTTGCTACTAAAATAACTAAAATAGATTTATTTTATATTTTTGGTAAAAAATGTACTTTTTACAAATTTAGTAGGAAAATGTATTTTTGTGGCTTTGGCGGAAAAATATCTTTTTACGGTTTTAGCGAAAAATTGTGTATTTTATGGTTTTGACAAAAAAATACATTTTCACGGTTTAACGAAAAGTGCATTTTTACCGTTTTGGCAGAAAATAAGTTTTTACTATTGTGGCAAAAAAGTACATTTTTACGGTTTAGGCGAAAAATGTGTTTTTGCGATTTTGGCAAAAAAATATGTTTTATGTTCTGGCGAGAAAATACGTTTTTGCAGTTTTGGCGGGAAATACGTTTTTCGCGGTTTTGACGGAAAAATGCGTTTTTGTGGTTTTGGCGGGAAAGCAAATTTTACCATTTTGGCGGGAAATACATTTTTACCGTTTTGGGGAAAAGTGTGTGTTTGCGGTTTTGATGGGAAAATGCGTTTTTACGGTTTTCGCGAGGAAATGCGTTTTTACCATTTTGGCGAAAATGTAATTTTTACCGTTTTGGCGAAAAATGTCTTTTTGCGGTTTTGGCCGGAAAATGTATTTTTCCATTTTTATGGAAACATGTGTTTTTACCGTTTTGGCAGGAAAATATATATTTTCACTTTTGGCGAAAAATGTGTTTCTACCGTTTTGGTGGAAAAGTGTATGTTTTGCAGTTTTTGCAGGAATTTTTTTTATTGTTTAAACAAAAAAATGCATTTTTACTCTTTTAATGGAAAAATCAATTTACTGTTTCGGCGAGAAATTGTGTTTTGTGGTTTTGACAAGAAAAAAATGTATTTTTACCATTGTGGCAAGAAAATATGTTTTTTTATGTTTGGTAAAAAAGTGTATTTTTACGGTTTGATCGAGAAATGTATTTTAATGTTTTGACAGAAAAGTATGTTTTTGATTTTGACAAAATAATATATTTATATAAAAATAAGATTTTTGGTTTGAAAAGAATATTTTAGTTTTTTTTTTTAATTTTTTTTGTCATTTATCATTTTGAACTGAACTAAATGCTTCTGAATATAGTTGGATGAAAATTTGAGGTGAATTTTTAAAAATGCAGTTGGGTAATCCATCCGAATGTTGTATTATAATTCATTAGACGAACATTAATTTACATTTTCACGTCGATAGATCATCTGTGTAAGCAAACGAAGAACACTTACAAGAAAACAAAACCTAAAATTCCGTACTGAAACAACTGAAACTATTCTATTAAATTTTTTGAGTTAGAAACTCAATCATTAAAGTCATTTTTCTTATTCCGACTACTTTAATTCACAATTTGTCTATTTAACAAAAAAGACAGTCAAAGAGAAAAAGAAAACCAGAAGGTATTGCTTCCAGAGGAGAAAGCATAGAGAATACCCAAATAAATAAATTAATATATAACACAATAAATTTGTTAGTCAATTTTATAAATGAAATAAAAATAAGAAAATCTGTTTCATAATAAGTGTCATTCTGACATTTTTCACACAGATTAAGAAAACATTTAATTTTACACATTTTCCATATAAAAACATCATTACCCATACATCTAACAATATTTCAACCAATAAAAAATTAAACAGCAAAATAAATTTTATGAATTCTGCATTGAATTCCGTAAACGACACTTATTTTGTAACAAAAACAAAGTGTCATAGTGACACTTATATTGAAACGGAGGGAGTATAATTTGCCTTTGGTTTTATCCTAGTTATAATTATTATTAACACCAAATACTACGTTTGACCGACCCTTCATATGTTTATATACTAATGATCGGCTAATTATTGATAATTTAGTTTTAAGGACATGAAGAAGACAATTTAACAGTTGCTTAGAAGAGATTAATTCCTAACGTGCTAGGACAATGCCTTCGGATCCCATTATATATACGAGGCCTCTTACAGCCATTGAAGTTATTCTTAAATAAGTTTTGAGTCTTTATAAGGTAGTGAAAGAAAATCATCTTTTCGCCGACAAAAAAGGGAAATAAATTCGTATTCCCAAACTTAATATTGCTGCGCTTGATATTAATAAAAGATAGAATGGTACGATAAAACCAAAAAAAAACATGTTATATAAAATTACACACAAGCCATACTTATAACTACATAAATAAAGCAGCATATGATCAGTTGCAATCGATCTTACTTGTCAAAGTTATGCATACCCTAAACTTATATATATATATATATATATCTCAAAAACTCATACACCATGTTATAGGTGAGTATTTATGCATCATATAAAAATATAGGCTTTGTACATATATTTTCCCGTTTAAAAACAAGAAAAGGGAAAAGAGCAAAACAAAAGATACAAATGAAACTTTATAAATGGTAGAAACCCTTCTTTAACGCTTGTTATGTAAATGGTTTGACCCCGTCGGAATCTTTCTCTTCTCCGGCTTGAACTCTCCGGAGCTCATTACACCTGTGGCATAAGAGTGGAGAAGCTCTCTGTCTCCTCTAGAAGGTCCGGAGGAAAAGCTTTGTCTTCCAGCAGCATGGATTCTTGGGGCTTTAGAGAAAACAAAAACGAGAGTGGAGAGAAGGACAATGAGGCAAACAAGTCGAATACGAATCATTTTTTGTGTGTTGTAATAGTTTTTTTTTTTTTGTCTTGTTTTCTCATAAAGAAGGTTAGGAAACTACATCAAACAAATAAATAAGTGAAGAAAAGAAACCTATTTGAAGAGAGATGGTCGCGACGACTACGATAATTTAATTGATGCGCAAGATTCCATACGGTTTTGTATTTGTTGCATTATTTATTCTCATGTGCCGACATGGATGGTCCACTTCATAAATCCCTTCCATACCTTGTTGCATTTTAAAAAAATTTCTAATAATATGCCTGATGTCAACATTGTACTAACTCCAGTTTACTGATAATATTCACTGTTTTGCTTATTAGGTTTTGAACCCACATATAGCCGAAACTAAAGCTAAGAAACAAAAATGCGACACCACAACCCCCAAAACTCGACCAAAAAAAAAACAAATCAATATGATATGAACAGAAGACTGAAATGAGAGATAGAGGGACAAACACCTTTCTTTATATTTTTTTCTTCTGCGGATTGGCAGTGTTAGATAGAGCCATGAACCAAACATAGTCAGACCAAATCATACATAGACATCGATTTAAATGAACTGGTTTTAAAACCGTATTTTAGTGCCAACTTATGTATAAAACTCCATCAAACTGATCATTACCCGACTGAAAGAATTAATCAGCTGAAATCTATTAATTTTTTTTTTTGTTCTATAAAGGTTTGTACTATGTTTGGATATTTTGTAACTGAATCTGAACTAAAAACTTGAGTTTGTATCCCATCCAGTCTATAAAATATCCCAACGGATCATCTGAAACACTATTTTGGATATCAAATTTTATCCAACCTTTGTAAGAATATAAATAGGTATCCGAAAATATGAAAGCTTGAATTTTTTTAAAAACCTAAGAATTCAAATCCAAATAAATAACCAAAAATCTGAACTGATATTTGAAATGAGTATCCCAAACCTAATAATTAATTAAAATACTCAATTTCATATTTATTTTTGATATAATTTGTTAAATACATATGAACTCAAATGAGTTCAAAATATAAAAAAAAATTATAAAAACGAAAAGAATTACAAAATCTGTAAGAACTCAAAGTTTTACTAACTGAGCGACCCAAAAAATCTCAATGAGGCCTATGGGAAACAATAATTCAAAATGATTTTTTTATTAAAAAATATGTTTGTCTAAACACTAATGCTCTATAAAACAGATAATTATTGGCTAACAATTGCTTGAACACCATGCGTACCTAATCACCTAAATCTAATTTGAACAATGAAACTTTTCTAAGAAAAAAATAAAAACTAAAAACATAAAAGATATAAAGCAAAATAGGGAAACATGCCAAACAAATCCTGTTTCCTAGAAAAAGTTCCACTGTTCAACTTAGAATTAAAATGACTTACCTAAATTTGTAAAATTTATTTGTTTAAGATGTTTTTCTGACATCAAACTAAACAAACTAGATTTCGATTAAGACTCCGCAAACCAAACTGATAACTATATATGCATTTATATGAACGACAAACAACGGTTGATTTTTCGCATTGTGTGCTAAACTGTCAATTTTTGTATTCTGCGTCCAGAGTATATGAATGAGCTCCGAGTAAGTAAAACTCTCTTCGAGAATCTTGATATCTTCTAAATAACTTGCAAATGCATGTCATTCTTATGGTTCTGAAACCAACTTTGCTAATTGAGAACAGTCCGTTGCAAATGTGACATGATACTGTCGTAAATTGGTCATACATTCCATTGCCGAGATGAGAGCTTCTACTTCTGAAAGACTAGCCTCATATTTTTTGCCCCTATCAATCCATTAAAGTCTTCCAGTGTACTATACCAGCCTTGTCCTGAATAAATTTTATGATCTTTCCAAGACCCATCCGAAAAACACCATCTTCCAGATATACGAGGTATACTCATCCCATCATCTTCTCTTGATTGTGTCATCCTCTGTGTAATATGCCTCTGTCCAAATCAAAGACTCTGCCTCTCCTAATTTGAGGGTATCTCTTGGATCGACATCTATATTGCTGAATTTTTTTGTTGTTTCTTCTTTTTCAAATATATCAAAATATCCATGTAAATTGGTGATCAGCCATATGCGAAGAAACTCTCCAGTACATGTAGGTTTGAAGGGATTTGTGATATCCATGTAAATTGGTGATCAGCCATATGCGAAGAAACTCTCCAGTACGTGTAGGTTTCGCAAAAAGTGATTGTGAGAGAAAAATATCTAGGTTTGAAGGGATTTGTGATAGAACTCAAACTTATACCATTGGCAGGCATTCAAAAAACATGTGGTTTATTGACTCTTCCATTACTCCACATCTTGTACACTAAATTTCTCCTCCCAAGTTCTATAGATAGTCCGCAAAGTACTTTCGGTGAGGATTACATGAATCGCTCACCACCGACTACAATCCAATCGGATTTACAAAGAAGAACAAGAAGAACAAGAAGAACCAAGAAGATAGAGATGCAGAAGACAACCTAGATAACCCGAGAAGAATAAACCCCCATTCTCTCTCTCTCTCTAGTTCTTTCTCACTTCTCTCTCTATCTATCTCCCGCCATTAAAGAGTACTGAGGAACAAGTAGCCTTCTCTGTCTGTTCTGTTAACATATCATTCAGTAACAAGAGATAAGAGATGTATATATGACTACACGTGACTGCACACGTGCCTCCAAGTCAACTCCTCATAAAACCTTCCCTTTGGTCAAGAGGCTTCCAAACGCTTGGCCTTATTCTTCAATAGACTGTCCTCGTATTACTTTCTTCAAGTATAAGCTCCAGCTTCTTATTATAACTCCATCAACCTAATATCTGGATTCTTAATGTTGAATCAATATCCAACAGAAAGTTTGTGACATTTCATAATTAAAAGATAAAAAGAGAGTGGTAGTCATGGTCAATTCAGTCTAAGGAGTTAATAGACGTCTTTGGATTATTACAAAGAGTATCTATAGCTTTTGAAATTCAACTATTCCAGAAGTAAAGAAGAAGATTCTATTTTAAAAATATTTAGTCATACATACGCAAAACATATGTGTTTTCTTAGTTTTGATTTCCTAATTTTCATTGTTATCACTATTTGGTTTAATAATACAATAACTTTGAGTAAAATATTTTTCACCTATGGAAAATAAAACCATATTCAAATAATAAAGAGATAGCAAATGAACGATCTAGAAACCAAAGATAAAGAAAATTTCAAATTGCAAAATTTCAAAATTTTCAAATTATGAAATTCTATTTTTACATATATGCGAATCTTACCGAGATATATTTCTATACTTGCATTCACCACAAAAATGTTTGGCAATTATTTTTTCCTACCAGAAATTTGAAAAACAAATTGTGCATACCATTTATTTGAAGATAAAACTTATAATACATCAAGTGACTACTAAATCCACATGCACAATCAAAATTTAGAACTACATAGGGTAGTTACTGACCATACACAATTTTATCTCGCAAATGAAAATAAAACATACATGTAAACGAATAATATACAAAAGAACAAGATATCGGCTTATTATATCATGAACAAAGGAGTAATTTTATATGATTTGCAAAATGTTATCAACCTAAAAAATCACGAATGTCTTCTGGATGATATAATACCAATAATTGCAAAATGTAGACAAACAAAACAAGAATAAACAATTGAATGTTTCTTAAGATAAGAAAAAACTCTATATCTCCAAAACTTAAAAATGCGAAAATCGGTCAAACATACAATGCCAATAACCGTCGAATACAGACAAATGAAAGGAGGATCACAATTGAGTTTTTTAATAATGACAAAATTCGCAAGATCTTTGGAACCCTACAAGAATTCTGAGTCAATTCAATGATATGATGCTGACAATCATCAAAAGGGTACAAGTAAAACAGGAATATGAATTCATTGTTTCTTATGATGAGAAAGAACACTAAATCTCCTAAATCCAAAGAACTATTTTTGTGAAAGCCGATCTAATGATAAAATGTCAAATAAATGGATACAAACAAAAGGAGGTAATGACGATTGTGTGTTTCTTCTATGCTTGATTACAAGGAAGGCTGAGTTTAACTAAACGCAAGAAGATTTTATGTCAGGCAACCAACGTGCTTCACCATCCGTCTCTCCCTAAGGGCGAGACCAAGCGTCCGCGACATTCATTTCTTCCTAAGGGCGAGACCAAACACGCAAGACCACCACACGCCCAAGTCATCCGTCTCCCCCTAAGGGTGAGACCGAACCAAACTCTTCTGTCTCGACGCCCAGGCGACTCTAAACGTATCTCTCCTTAAAAGTACAACCATGATGTTTTCCTTTGAACCTCGATGAAAATGTCTCTTGTTTCGTCGCAAACAGAGTTTTCGTTAAGATTTTACGAATAAAACAAGTAAGATGTTGTTTTCCTGTAAAAGTTCGAGAAAACGTCTAGACGATACTAGTTAACTTATACACCATTGTATCCTCGAATAAACGGACTGCTTTGCATCAGTTCATGGTACAACAACATAAAAACGTACTAAAACAAATTAATGATTTTTCCGAGAAAAACCGTAAAAATGCTTTAAGCCGGTCCAAGCGGTCTAAAACACGAAATAAACCCAGTTTTGATTTAAAACTCAAGAATTATTCCATAATCAATGACGGTTTACTCAAAAAATAGAAGAAAGAGATAAATGTCTAGTTTCCGAGATAAACATGGATTTTCGAGAAAATGAGGGAAATTTTCGCAAAGAGATAAACTCAAATCGAGGGTAGAAAAGGGAGAGATCAACCAACGTTGGAGGAATATATAAGGAGAGTCAAGGCAAGGAGCACATGGACGCTTTTTCAGACTCAGAACTCTCTGCACGTAAGAACCTTAGGCATTATTCTCGACATGCTTAGTTTCGTATGTCTTGCACTCAATTACTAGACGAACTCGTAAAGGAAATTCGATGTCTTGTTAAACCCTCGCTCGATAAAATCGAAAACCTAGTCTCGATTTGTCTGTCTAAGCAGAAAAGGGAAACAATAAAATCTATCAGACCCCGTAAAACTCGTCTCACTACCAAGTTGGAGAAATATTAGCGCGTAAGGGTTCGACCAAAAGACATTTTCCGAAAACTTCTCGGAATAATTAAACTTGCCCTCCTCGAAACTGTGGAGAAACTTTAGATTACTCGTGGAAATAGAAGCACAACAAATCGGGTTGCCAATTCCCCACTGATGTACTTCTTCCGAATAACTTTCGAAGAAACAAAGTCGATTTCTATTGAATCACTCGAAACCTAAAATGGCTGACAAAGACTAAACAAAGCAAAACGGGAGATCGTATTCCTCACTGCTAAAATGTTTTCTGAAACATAAGATTTAGGAAAAATTCAAGCGTCACTTCAGTAGCAACATATTCCAAGAACTCTCAATATCTGTCTACTAAGCTTACTTCATAAAAACTACTCAGAACTCCCTCAGATCAACTCTACGAAAATGAAAAAATTTCTAATTAAAGTCCGATCATGATAATTAAGGCTATCTCAGCTATAGTTTCCGATACTAAAACCCAGAAACTAAATTTATGGAACAGTCGCAAAATGTGAGTTTTCCTAAAAAAAATCAGCTCTCGTACAACCAAACTCAAAACCATCTTTTCCGACCAAATTTCGTAAAATAGCTCAATAACATCTTACAAAACAACTTAATTTCGTAAAATTAAATTTGATAACATTTTGCGTAATAACTTTTGTAAAATTAAGTTCGACAACATTTTATGAAAAAACTTTCGTAAAATTTAAATTCGGCAATATTTTATAAAACATCATTTGTAAAGTTAAACAAGACACTATTTTACGATACAACCTTCGTAAAATAATGTAATCTCTGTGTATGGACTCAACATGATATAAGGTTATGCAAATAAAGAAATCAAATCAAACCTGTTGTGGATCTTTTCGGTTCAAAAAAAACCAAACGTAACTCGAAAGAACAAATCAAGTGGACAACCAAAAAATTGTGCTTACGTGAGAACAATTAGGGCTGGGCAAATAAACCGAACCCGAAAACCCGAACCGAACCCGATCCGATAAAAATGAATCCGAACCGATCCGAACCCGACATAAATACCGAATGGATCTTGTTTTATGGTATTTCGGGTTATGGGTATTATCCGAATCGAACCCGAACTTAAATGGATATCCGATAGAACCCGAACTTAAATGGATATCCGATAGAACCCGAACCAATTCAAAATCCCCAAAAATAACTTGTACCAAACATGATCTCAATTCCTAATATGTATCAAAAAACATACCAATATATTATTGAACATCTAAAATAATTATCTATTACATGAATAATTAACTCAAATACTTAGTTTAATAAATATTTTGGTGTATGGTTAATATTAATGTTTGTGTTTAATATTAATGTATAGCTTAATATATGTTTTGTTTAGGTCGACTTGAGAAAAGTTTGTGTTTCTCGAAATGTAGTTTTTTATTGTTTACTTTATTATATGTCTAATTTCTTGTTATTGAGCTTTATGTTTAAGAATTTCAAGCTTAGCGTCTTGATGATTGAAGGTGACGGTTGAAACTTGAAGTTTTTAAATTTTTGTTTTATTTTCATTGAATAATATTTTTCATTTCATGAGAACTTGGTTTTCGTTTTGTGTTGTCAATTATTTGATTTTTCTATCAGTAACTATGTTTATCTTTCCTTTGATTTTGGATAATCATGCTTGATGTTCTTTTTTAATTTTTGAATCGATTTTACTTATGTTTTGGTTGCAAAATAGGTACAAATCTTGTACTTTTAAATCGAATAAAAGATTTTACTTATATTTTGGTTACAAAGTAGGTACAAATCAGGTATTTTTAAACCGAAGAACCAATTTAGACCCGAACCCGAAAGTATATCGGGTTGTACCGGTTCTTTGAAGATTTACTAACCCCGAACCGAACCCGAGAAAACCCGAACCGATCCCGAACCGAATTTTCATATAATCCGAATGGGACTGATTTTGATAAACCCGAAAAACCGAGACCCGATTGGATAAAACCGAAAACCGATTGGGACCCCGAATGCCCATCCGAATGGGACTGAACAATGAAAGGATCAAAGTACATGAAAAAAACTCTCTCTCTCTCTCTCTCTCTCTCTCTCTCTCTCTCTCTCTCTCTCTCTCTCTCTCTCTCTCTCTCTCTCTCTCTCTCTCTCTCTCTCTCTCTCTCTCTCTCTCTCTCTCTCTCTCTCTCTCTCTCTCAGTTAGAATTGAAACTAATCCTAAAATATAAAACTTCAAGCTCATAAATCTGCATAAACAGAAGAGAACGGAAACTGGTTAGTAAAGCCAAAGCGTCAACACAAAGAGACATGAATTTTGACAAGTCTTCTCCAATCTTTTTAAAAAGTCAATACCATTAACACGGAAAGTCCTCAAATTCTTAAATGTATCAGTACAAGAATATTCAGAGAGAAGTAAACGGTTCAATTAAGCTATTCTTCTTGCCTCTTTTATTATACGTTACTACCATTCAACTCACATTAAATTGGTACCTACTAACCTACCAAAATTTATTCGTAGCCCCGATACAAAGACTTCAACCAGCTCTATCTCTTCTAAGTCAAGTTCTGTTGGGTGGCATCGTTGCAATTCAAAACCACACACATATATATATATATATATATATATCTTTATTTACACCCATTTTCTCCATCACTCTTCTCAAGCATAATCATTCTTCTTAAAACATTTTCATGACGACCAAGTCAGCATTCCGCATGTGTTTGCATATTCTCTCACTACTCTTGCTTTGCTATGTTGTCACCCCTTCAAGCAATTTCGTTATGAAAGACCTTGTTGTTGGTCTTGTTGCTTGTCGTCCCCACCAGATTCAAACATTTACGCAGTTCATGAACGAGTTTGATACTCGTGGTTGCAATCACAGTGACTCCTTTAATGGAGTATGGTGTGATAACTCGACAGGGGCGGTCACGAAGCTAAGACTCAGAGGATGCCTCAGTGGAACTCTGAAGCCAGACAGTATACTCTTTGGCTTTCGTCAGCTCCGTTATCTTGATCTCTCTTATAACGAATTCATCTCCTCTTCACTCCCTTCAGAGTTTGGCAATCTCAACAAACTAGAGGTCTTGTTTCTTTACTCTAATGGCTTTCTTGGCCAAGTTCCTTCCTCATTTAGTAACCTTAGCATGCTTTCCCAATTTCAACTTTCCCATAACGAGCTCACTGGTAGTTTTCCACTACCACTGAATCTAACTAAGCTCACAGTTTTAGACCTTTCTTATAATCACTTCTCTGGAACTCTGAACCCTAACAGTAGCCTCTTTGGATTACAACACCTCCAGTACCTTAATCTCGATAACAACAACTTCAGTTCCTCATTCCCTTCTGAATTTGGTAATCTCAACAGATTAGAGACCTTGTCCCTTTCCTCTAGTGGCTTCTTTGGACAAGTTCCTCCCACAATTAGTAACTTAACCTGGTTGAAAGAGTTGTACCTTCACCAAAACGAGCTTACTGGTAGTTTGCCCCTTGTACATAATCTACCCGAGCTCTCTATTTTAGAACTTTCAAATAATCACTTTTCTGGAACCATACCTTCTTCTCTTTTCACTCTTCCTTTCTTATCAGTTATTGATTTGCGTGAAAACAATCTCACGGGCCTTATTGAAGTTCCCAACTCCTCTTTCTCTTCATCTAGGCTAGAGTTATTGTTCCTTGGGCATAATCAGTTTGAAGGAAAAGTCCTAGAGCCTATCTCAAAGCTCATCAACCTAAAAGAGCTCGACCTGTCACTCCTAGACACACGCTATCCGATTGACTTAAACATCTTCTCATCTCTAAAATCTTTGGTGTATCTTGATATGTCAGGAAATATCATATCACCAGCCGGTTTAAGATTCAATTCAGGCATCTCATTAAACATGGAGGTCTTGTACTTGTCACGCTGCAACGTGATTGAGTTCCCAAACATCTTAGAACATCTTCAAAACTTGACGGTTGTAGACATTTCCCACAATAAGATTAAAGGAAATGTCCCCAAGTGGTTATGGAAGCTTCCTCGTCTGATCTCAGTGGCTATTGGAAATAATTCGTTCACTGGGTTCGGAGGTTGGGGAAATATTTTAGTAAATTCGTCCGTGCGGAAGTTATTTTTAGATTCCAACTGTTTTGAAGGAGCCCTTCCGAATCCACCACTCTCTATCGAGCTCTTCTCTGCAATGAAGAATAATTTCAGAGGGGACATACCTCTTTCAGTTTGCAACAGAAGCTCTCTCGCTGTTCTTGGACTATCCTACAACAACTTCACTGGTCGCATTCCTCGGTGTTGTCCGAGTACCTTCACGTTTCTTGATCTCCGGAAGAACAACTTGGAAGGAAGTCTTCCAGACATTTTCTACGCAGATTCCCCTTTGAAGACTATTGATGTCAGTTACAATCGACTAACCGGGAAGCTTCCAAGTTCTCTTACAAATTGCACCTCTCTAGCATTTCTAAGCGTTGCCAACAACAGAATGGAAGACACGTTTCCTTTCTGGCTCAAGGTGTTACCAAAATTGCAAGTCCTTACCCTCCGTTCAAACAAATTCTTCGGTCCTATATCTCCTCCTGATCAAGGTCCTCTTGGATTTCCTGAGTTGCGGATACTTGAGATATCTGATAACGAGTTTACTGGATGCTTGCCACCAAGATACTTCGAGAATTGGAAAGCATCATCAGTCACGATGAATAAAGATGGGGGTCTATATATGGTGTATGAGAATCATGAAAATGGTATTCTCTCCTATACATATAGAGATTATATAGATTTGCAGTCAAAAGGTCTCTCTATGGAGCAAGCAAACATTCTCACTTTCTACGCGGCCATTGATTTTTCTAGCAATAGACTTGAAGGACAGATCCCCGAATCCATTGGTTTCTTGAAGGCATTGATTGCCCTCAACCTATCGAACAACGCCTTCACATGCCACATTCCTGAGTCTTTTGCCAATTTTACTGAGCTCGAGTCACTAGACCTTTCAAAAAACCAACTCTCTGGGATTATTCCTAGTGGACTCAAGACCCTCTCGTTTTTGGCGTTCATAAATGTGTCTCACAACCAACTCAAGGGAGAAATACCACAAGGAACACAAATAACTGGGCAACCCAAGTCTTCATTTGAAGGAAATGCAGGACTTTGTGGTCTTCCTCTGGAGGAGAGTTGCGTCAGAACTAATACACCGCCAATACAACAACACAAGGAAAAAGAAGACGAAGAGGAAGAAGTGTTCAACTCGAAAGCAGCGGCAATAGGGTATGTGCCTGGAGTGTTGCTTGGATTGGCAATAGCACAATTCATTGCTTCATACAAAACCGAGTGGCTCGTTAAGATAATTGGTCTGAATAAGTCCAGAAACCGTTAGAATTGCTTTCAGCTTTAGTGTTCCCTTATGTTTCCATACCATTATCTGATGCTTTGTCTTGCTTCGTTTTTAATAATGGTGAATGTTTTGTCGTCATTTTTGTATGTATTTATGTTTTCTCATAATGAGTAAAATGGCAGAAGCAAGGAAGATGGTAGAGAAAGGGGATTAAATTGGGGTTTAGTAATCAAAGATTTGATCGACCACACTTTGATATATAACAGGCCAAGAAAATGTTGAAGCTTCCACAGGGGGAAGCATCTATCGGGAGTGGGCGATCACTTAACTTGCAGTTAGGACCATTATTTGCCTTGTTAGGGTGTATTAGGTTTCATATTTGTTACTCCCTCCGTTTCATATTACTTGTGGTTCTAGGTTTATGCACACATATTAATAAAATATATGATTTTGTATATTTCCAAAATAAAAATACAATTACCTATACACCTAACCATATTTCAACCAATAGAAAAATAAATTGGAGAATTTTATTAATTAATATTGCATTGAAACTCTAAAACGACACTTATTTTGAAACAAATATTTTTCCCTATAATGACAAGTAATATAAAACGGAGGGAGTACATGTTAAGACTTGATTATCGAATAGGAGTGTTGTGACCGAGTTCCTAGATTTAGGTGTTAGCATCCTCTCCTCATCTATTCAATTTTAGGTGAGTTTGGCTGGTAATTAGATATCTGGACGGATCAGTGCTAGTTAGGATCGTCACAATTTTTTGGATTTATTTTTACGACAATTTAAAGGGTTTTATTCCAATTATATACTCATTTTTGTTTCGGTTATTAAATTTAACAGACATATTGGTTATTGGTTAGAAAGTTGAAAACTGTACGTGTGGAGTTACTTGAATTAGAGATTAGGGTGAGTAAAACACTGTTCTCGAAAGAGGATGAAAAGTGTGTTATGATTTAGACCATGTTCAACGCAGAAGCACGTTTTCATAGGTAAATTTTTTAATTTTTTAATTTTTTTTGGTTTGCTTAAAAAAAAAGAAAGGAAAATTAATCGTGGGCCACCATGTGTCAATGGGGCCCGCGAACAGTTTAAAGTTTGTCTAAGATTTATCTCTTACACAAAAGGAAGAAGAGCCAGCTCTTATAAATATGTGGGCCCCACTAAATTTTTAATTGTTTTTTGGTTAAGAACCATGGCTAAGAACCATGGCTAAGAACCATGGTTAATTATGCTCTTAGTATCATAGCGCGTTGTCGTGCTGGTTCTGGCTTGGATGGTGGTTAGGATATAGAGCTGTTAGGATTCAGTTTCCAATGGGTTTCAACGTTTTCACTATTATTTAATCAATCGTTAGTGTGCGGAATTTCTGATTCATATCCTTTTCTGTAGAAAAGATCAAGTTTCTATTCTTTTAGTTAGTAGGTTTTCTTCTTATCTTGTTGACATCTATTATGTTGGAGAAGTATTCCAGAAGAATTTTGAAGGAGAGTTTCCTTGGTGTTTTCAACTCCAAATTCAGTGCTATATTTTCAACGTGTTTCATTAATAAGAATCTCATTAATAAGAATCTAAGTTTACCCTAATTATCCTCCTCTTTTCCCAAGGTTTGACTACTAGGTGCGTAGCCACGCGCAAGCGCCGGATGTTGACTTATTTTTTGTTTTATATAAATATGTTGAAGTGATGGCGTATTTTTTGCGTGGTCTTTGATTTCTCAAAATTTGTATTATAATGTGTTTGAAGTTGTGTAAATAAGTAATTTTTATTGTGTTTTAGTGCTGTTAACCATTTTCGTGGTTATACCAGAAGATATATTTGGTGGTATTTATTAGCTAGTTGTTTATTTTGAGATAATGACCATTATTCCAAATTTTGTAGTTATTTTTATTTCGTTAAGTTTATGTTTGTTGTGTATAAATAGTCATATAAATTATTTCTTTAAAAATTGAACTGTTGTGATATTTGCAAATCTACATATATATTTTTGAGCTTTAATAGACTGAAAATGAATTATACTGTTGTAGAAAAATACTAATATATATGGTTTATAATAATGTTGGGTATGTTAGCCCAATGCTAAAAAAATGATAGTGAAAAGTTCGTGATTAACTTGCCGTCTTTGTGTAGCTCCGAATAGTTTCTGATTTTTAATTATGTCTGTGTTTGATTATTTTTTTAGTTGGTGTAATACATATATTAAATTCGGCTTTAAGTGTATTGGTGAGAGTTGCTTATATTTTCTTCTTTGGATTACGGTGAAGTCACTGCTTTTCTTTGATATTTTTGTCTTCCTCATAAATTGGTGTATGTATCTTTTAGTTTTAGTTTTACCTAATTTGATTTGTATCTTTTTGAGTTTTAGTTCAATTGATTGATCTTTGTATGCTTATTTTTATTTTTGTTTTGAATGGTTAGCAGTTGAGGACATATGTTTATCTTTTTTTTATGCAACATATAGTTGACTGTGTTTCTGAAAACCAAACAAATATCAGTTTATATCATATTAAATTTTATAAATTTCAGAACTCAAGAACATTAATACAATAACTTTTAAAATTGTGCTCATTTTAATAATCAAGGGAAAATTCCATAAAATATCCTTAATTAAATTTCGTTAAGTTTTTAAATACCCAAATTTTTTGTTATCCGGTTTAATACTCAAACTACTTATTTTACTCATTTTGATATAATCACTTTTAAAATTGTGCTCATTTTAATATCCAAACTATGCTAATCGTAGTAAAAATATTAATAAGTTTCAAAGAAATTTTTTAAAAATATCTAAACTTCAAAAAAAAATCTTTAAAACTTAAAATTTTATTCTAGGTTTTAAGAATAAAAGTAACTAATTTTTAATAATATTTTAAAATTTATAAGAAATAATTAAGAATAAAATAATTAAATTAACTTAAAACTTCAGAAAACAAACTATTTTTTTATTAAAACTAAAATTATTACTATAAATATGTTCAGATTATCTAAAATATAGTTACTTTTATTCTTATAAGGTAAAATAAAATTTGATATTTTTTTAAAAAATTTTAGAGATTTTATAGGTTTTGCTTGAAATTTGTTTTTAAAGTGAATATACTTTGAATATTAAAATGAGCACATTTTGAGTGTTAATGTGGATAGAAACAAAATTTGGTATTAAAAAGCTAGATTAACAAAATTAATTTGGGTTATTTTTATAAAAAAATTCTTATAATCAATTACCATAAATAATAGAATTTATTAATAAAATAATAAAAAAATTATTGTTGGACCCACTTATGCTGAGGTGGACATCTTTAGGGGAGAGGAAACTCCCTTACTATATATATATATATATATATGATTTTTCTTCCTTTCTCATCCATCATTTTATTCCCTTATTTCATTTTGAAGTTTCATTCTCTTTGCAAGGTCTGGGTATTTTATCCGATAATCGAATCCAAACTCGAACCCAACCCGAAAATCCTGAACCAAAGGAGGTGAACGGGTATTGAGTTGTGAGAGATTGAATACCCAAACGGGTATTAAATTAGGAGAGACTAAATACCCATACATGTATTAAGTCAAAAGAGATTGAATACCCAAACGAGCAATATCCGAACTCGAGTGAATATCCAAAAATAATTAAACAAATGAATACTTAATTTTATACTCCTAGATTACTTCTCTCATTTCATACAAAATATTTATATTGATGTCGTACATAACTCATGATCAGATAATATGCATATAGTTGCAGACGAAGTGACTTGCTATTCACTTAAGATGCATGCCAAACTTCTTATTTCGTGCAACAACAAAAGTTGCATTCAAATTGTCAAAACAACAACTAGATTAGTGTTTTTCTATTTTCAAATTTTGTTTCCAAACCTATTAATCGTCCAATCTATTTAAATTTTTAAAATCAAGTAAGTTAATTGTAAAGTTTTAGGTACAAGGATCTTTAGCAATCAAGAATTTGATATTTTTCAAAATTTAAAATATTTGAACCCAACCCGAAATAACCAAATCCGAACTAAAAATATCAGAATATGACCTGATATGTAAAAATATCTGAACGGGTTGAAGACCCCTATACCGAAATATCCAAAAATCTGTATATCCAATCCGAACGGGTATTCAAATGCCTAGGCTACTCTTTGCCCAAAAATTAGTTTCATTCTATGAAAGTTGTGTCGTTTTAGGTTCGAGTCAGCTTTGGGCCTTCGAAGAAAGAAGAATGAAGACGAGGATAAGTGGGCCAGATGTTCTTAGCCCAAGATGATTACTTAGCTCTTATTGAGATGGTTTCGGGTTTGTTACAGTGGGACCCGTTTGTAACAAACTTCTTCGTCTTTAATAAGGAAACATAGGGAGTTACATGGGTTGATCTGAAACAGAGAAAGCGAGAGACGAAAAGGAGAAAGAAGATTACAGCAGGGAAAGAAAGATCAGATCGAGATAGAGAGATCCGGTAGTGTTCACATCTCTTGAGATCCAAGCTATTTATCCGCTTCAGGCTACTGTCTTCGTCATCGGAAGACTCAGAGGCGGACATAGAGTCGTCCTCGTCGTAGTCGCTGAGATAGTCTTCTCCAGTATAAGCTTTGTGTATTTGCTTGTAATAGCTGTACATAAACAAACGATATCAATCTTGGTATCATCTATATTGTATCAAACTGATCAATGGTGGAAAGCATGAGAGTTTGCTTCTCTCCCCAGTCAGTAGGCAACGAAGACTGGGTAAACAATTCTAGTGTGTTCTTTCATGCTTAATCTCTTAGAACAATCTTGATTCAATCAATTTCAAATTTGAACTAGAACGGTTAAAGTGATTGGAGGTGAATCTCGGTTTTCTTAACAAGTGGTATAAGAGCCAGGTTCCGGCTCTGAGATTATGGATCTGATATGTGGCATTATGGTGTTTGTTTTGTGCTCTAGATATGTTTTGGAGTGTGTGTTCTGTGATTGTTGAAATATCTTTATGGAGTCTGTTCATGCGAGATTTGAGATGAAGAAATTTGATGGTTACGTTGTTTCGGAATATGGAAGTTTAAGATGTTAATGCAGCTTGAACTTCAAGGTCTTGGTAACTTTCTAAGCGAGGAAGTTATCAAAGATGCTAAGGAGGAAGAAGACTCAAGCTCTAAGTATGAAGTTGAAGCTAAGAAAGATGTTTCTCTCGCTAAGGAGAAAGACACTCGTGCAAGAAACTTCATTTTTTCAAGCTTAACCAATATGGTTTTAAGGAAAATCATGAGAGAAACAACATCTTTGGGTGTTTGGAAAGCTCTAGAGGGAGACTATCAAACTAAGACTCTATCTAATCAGATTTATCTGAAGCAAAGCTTTTCGAGTTATAAAATGGTGGAAAGTAAAAGTATTGAAGAAAATAGAGACGCTTTCTTAAACTTGTTGTTGATCTTGCATGCTTGAACATTCATGTTACGGACGAGGATCAAGCTATTCAGATTCTTACCAGTCTTCCTCCTCAGTATGATTCGCTTGCACATACTTTGAAGTATGGAAATGGAAAAGAAACGTTAAGAGTCAAAAAAGTGACTACGTCTTCATATGCTAAAGAAGCTGAGCTGAAAGAGAAAGGCTTAACTGGCAGGTCAAGGTCAAGTGCAAAAGGTCTAGTGGTTATTAGAGGAAGAACTGATAAATGTAGAAGAAGTTATGGAAAGATTCGTTCGATGAATAAAGAATACAAGTCCAAGTAGAGACCTAAGAATTCAGCTAAGTCTAAGGAATGATGGACGTGTGGTAAAAAGAGACATTTCAAACGAGACTGTCTAAACAGGAAGGATAAATCCTATGAGACGGCTAATGTCGCGCAACAGAAAGAGCATCCCATGATTCTCACAGCAAGGGTTCAAGCAACTAAAGACGAATGGGTGTTAGACTCTGGATGTACTTTCCATATCACACCTAAGAAACACATTTTGTATGATCTTGAAGAGTTTAAAGGAGGCAATGTCCTCATGGAAATAAAACATTCAGTGAAGTTAAGGAGATTGGAAAGTTTAAAATAATGAATCATGATCAGTCCACTGTTGTACTAACAGATTGTCAGGTACATGCCTGCTATGGACATGGGTGCAACTACGAGGGAAGTAATTACAAAGTCACGTTCTTTCCCTCTCATATTCAAGAATATATTCATAGTTGGTGAGTAAATATGTTTGCAAAAGAGTGTGCTCCTCCTGAGTAATTCTTTGGTCCTTTGATTTTTTTACTGAGTAGTCTAATATCCAAGAAGATGTTTGCGACGTAAACATAATCCATTTCCCTTTGCCTTTCGGCATCATGCCGAGCTGGTCTTTGGTTTTGTCCGCACTTCTGCTGGAAAGTAGTATTCATCAAAATTTGAAGTTTCTTCATTGATGCTCTATGCGACTATATATCTTTCCTTCTTGCTTAAATTTGTAACGTTCTTCTTCAGATGAAATATATACCGCTCGAAAGATATATCCATATATACTGCACATGACCACCAAGTTCTAATTCTCTTGCGAGATGAATATGAAGATGTTCCAATACATCAAAAAAATGATGGAGAAAATATCTTCTAGAGGTTGCAAAAGATCACATGGATGTAAGCCTCCAAATTCCGGATACCTTATGCAGTGAGTGATCTCGTACTTAAATAACGTAAGAAAACACTTATCCTTAGATACATAAAAAATCCATAAAGTACATATATATGCATAATAAATTTATATGAAAATAATTAAATGGGTTAAAATATAAGATATGTTCAATTTTTTCATGAATATTTCGTAGATATAGTCCAGAAAAAGGCAAACGGAAGGAGGCGCTGCATCATTACATGAAAATCAAGACTCTTCATGCCAATAAACTCTTTTTCATTTTGTCGACACAATTATGCAAATTAGATGCATGAATTTCTAAAAATTTAATGATGTTTTAATCCAATCAAAGAACTCATCTTTTGCATCTGTATCTAGTCGATATATGGGAACATGACCTTTACCGTGCTCATCAACATGAAATTCAGACCAAACACAAATATTGACTAAATCCAGTCCTGACTAAATCTTTCATTTTACTTTGGACATTAAAAATTATGTTCATCAGATTGTCAAAAAAATTCTTTTCAATATGCATGACATCTAAATTATTTTGTAATAAATGACTCTCCCAGTATGGCATATCTTAAAAATTACTCTTCTTATGCCAATTGTGCAGTTCTCTAACACGGCCAATTGGATAATGTACATTTCCACATACGTCTAGCGTCCTATCTGCACCAAAATCTATTAATTGTTCCATAAATTTTTTGTTACTATCTTTTCGAGGTGGACTGCCAAACACATTTTTGTTCTTCGTAAAAAAAATCTTACTCTTACGAAAGGGATGATCATGTGATGGAAATCTCATGTGACTGTCAACCATCACGCTTTCCGTCTGTGTTTTAGTTCGGAAGCATCTGTGCTATCTTGGTAATATGAACCTGATATCCTCTCATGCATTGTCCATCCAGATTACATACTACATGCTGGAAAATCACTTATTGTCCACATAAGTCTTGTTGGAATTTGGAAGGTTTTTTTATATGAATCATCGTATGTAAAAGTGCCGTGAGTCCATAGTTTTTGCAACTTATATATCACTGGCTGAAGAAACACATCAAGTGATCTCTTAGGATGCTCTAGTCTGGGAACGAGAATGGAGAGGAAAAAAAACTCATGCCGCATGCACAAATTTGAATGTAGGTTGTAAGATGTCACATTTACTTGCCATAGAGAGTATTGTCTTCCATGCTTTCGAAATGGGTTGATACCATTATTATATAATTCAAAGTAGACATTTCTTCTATGATATGCAAATTCTTAATATGTTGATTGTAAATGCTTTTAAGCTTTTGCATCTGAAGAATGACTAATCTCACCATATGTTGAGTGATATGCATGTCATCTCATTGGTTGGACCGTACATTCAAACTGATACAACCTCTTCAATCTTTTAGTCAAAGGCAAATACCACATCCTTTTTATGGCACCAAAACTCTTCCACGTACTTGTATCTTGATAATGAGGTTTTCGACAAAATTTGCATGTATCCCGGTGCTATTTGCTCCTCAGTATATCATACAGTTATCAATGCATACATCTATCACCTAGTATAGTACCATGACCAACTACAAGTTTCTGAACCTCGTAGTATGAACTCGGTGCAAGATTATCCTCTAGTAGAATACCTCTCACAAAATATTAGCAATCGCATCTACACATTTTTTCAGTCAAATTATAATCCGTCTTAATAGGCCATCAATCTACTTGCAAATGATAAAGGTGACTGACCACCTCTACATCTTTTGTATAATGGTTGTTTTCATGCATCTAACATATCAAATAATCTCATACCTTCTGCATTGGGTTCTTCCCGTCTGTTTTACTCCTCAACCATTGAAGGTAAATTTTCTCTATAATGATCATTTACCATCTCCACAATACCTACACCATAATCTACATCCACCCTTGATTCTTCTAACCTATTTGCAGTTTAAGGTTTTCTAGTATTATCATATTCATAATTAGTTTTTCCATAAAGATACCAAACCTTGTAATTAGGTGTAAATTCTTTCTAATATAAATGAGTCCAAACATCACTTTCCTTAATATTTATATTATTTTAACAAGTAGAGCAAGGACATCTTAATGTACCGGTATTTGCTTCTGGTTGTCTTTGAACAAACTTCATGAATTTACTAATACCTCTTGCGTATTCTTCTTCAAGTAAATTGTGTTTGGATCTATATGAGGTTTATCCATCCACAAACAAAAATAACAAGGAGAAGATATAATTTTTTTTCTTTTGTGCTTTGTTGTGAATGAGGGGAATGAGGAGTAAGGAAAAAGTTGCCTCCTTTCCTGATGAATTTCCGATGACCATGGATAATATTGTCGGAAATTCGTCTGAAAATTCTATTTTTAAACAGTTATAAAACGGTCATATTTTTTATCAAAAATTCGTCAAAATTTCTAATGAATTTCCAATGAAATAATAATTTTTGAATTAATTACAACTGTCAATAAAAGGATATATGTCTTCCTCGATAATTTGTCGATACTTTGTCAAAAAAATTTGACAAACATATTTTTGTCGGTAGTTCATCTGAAATTTCTGACTGAATAACAACGAGTGTCAATTATTAATCTTCCTCAGTATTTCCTCAAAAATCGCTCAGAAATTTTGCTGAAATTTTAGTTTGTCAGAAATTTCGTCTCTGTTTTTTTTTGTTGGGTTGAATCATTCGACAGACCAACCACCCTCTCCAACTGCACGGGTTAGTTCTCCAGTCCAAAAACATATGAATGACAGGTCTTCTTTTGAATTTAACTAAGTCTTCTCCAATCTTTATCATAATTAATACCATTTCATAGAAAGTCCTCATGTATCAGTACAAGAAAATTCAGAGAGAAGTAAAAGTTTCAACAAACTATTTAATTAGATATGCCCCCACTTACTTAATTACTCCATCCATGTCATATTAAGTGTCGTTTTAGAGATTTTTCTTGTTGCAAAATAATTGGCGTTTTCGCATTTCAATGCAAAATTTATAAATTTTATTTTCCAATTTAATTTTCTATTGGTTGAAATATAGTTAGATGTATGAGAAATGATGTTTTTATATAGAAAATATGTAAAATTAAATTTTTTCTTAATCCGTGTGCAAAAATCTAAAACGACTTATTATGAAACAGAGGGAGTATTGTTTATTTTTCTTGGGTCTCATTAAATTTTTTGTTAGTTCATGTCTCCAAAGATAAAAATCGTATCCGTTTTACTTCTGGTTCAAGCAGGATTACGAATAAATTTGTGTTTTCTTTCTCTCGTGCACAGGTGAGTTTCTCCAGTCCACAAACATATGAATGACAGGTCTTCTTTTGAATTTAACTAAGTCTTCTCCAATTTTTTAACATAATTAATACCATTTCATAGAAAGTCCTCATGTATCAGTACAAGAAAATTCAGAGAGAAGTAAAAGTTTCAACAAACTATTTAATTAGATATGCCCCCACTTATTTATTGTTTATTATTCGTGGGTCTCTTTAAATCTTTTTGTCAGTTCATGTCTCAAAAGATATAAATCGTATCCGTTTTACTTCTGGTTCCAGCAGGATTATGAATAAATTTGCATTTTTTTGTACTGCTGCACCAGTGAGTTTCTCCAGTTCACAAACATATGAATGACAGGTCTTCTTTTGAATTTAACTAAGTCTTCTCCAATCTTTAAACATAAATAATACCATTTCATAGAAAGTCCTCATGTATAAGTAAAATAAAATTCAGAGAGAAATAAAAGTTTCAACAAACTATTTAATTAGATATGCCCTCATGCTTAACCCCGGGTTCTTAAGTGGGGTTCTTAGCGTAATTTAAGAACCGATTCTTAACTTTTTCTTTGTTAAAGTTAAGAACCGGTTCTTAAATTACGCTAAGAACCCCACTTAAGAACCCGGGGTTAATCATGGTCTCACTTACTTATTTTTTGTTTATTCGTCTTGTGTCTCATTAAATCTTTGTTGTTTATTCGTCTTGCGTCTCATTAAATCTTTTTGTCAGTTCATGTCTAAAAAGATATAAATTGTATCCGTTTTATTTCTGGCTCCAGCAGGTAACAAATAAATTTGCATTTACAGTTTGGTCTGGTTAACTTCCCTTCCCTCCCCCCTCAAGAATCAGCCGTGGTAATTTGTAAGCACTAAGACTCTAACTATAACCACTAAAAGAATATGTGCAATAAAAAAAAAGTGGAAAAATAAAGTCTATTTTTTTATTATTATTTATGTTTCTTTCCAAATTTGTTAAAAAATAAATGTATATAGTCTATTATTTAAAGAAGTGCTAAGAAATCATAAATAACAAATATTCCTCGTAAATAATATAAATTATAAACAATGATAAGAAATTGATTATTTTCCTTCATTTCTTTGATTACCATTTAGAGTTAGAGTTACAACTTGCAAACTTCTTCCATATCTTAATTTTGAAGATATGTGAGAAGTTTCAGAATGATATGAATACAATCCAAGTTATACGTTAGAGTTGAGCTAACATTAAACTGGTACTTAATACCTTAGCATACTTTACATTTAACCCCGATACTGAAGATTTCAATTGTGGAAATACCATGGCCTAGTATTCAAGGTTTAATAGCTTCTACATAAGGTCTGGGTGGGGTTCAATTCCCAGTTGAAACATTTTTTTGCAGATTATAAGATATAAGCTTATCAGAAGTTTTAGAGTGCTGAAGGCAAAACCGTTCATTGTGGTAATTTATTACGGAAATAATATGTCATCAAAGATGTTATACATGTAGAACCTCTATTGATCCAAGTTTTACGGAAAGAGCTGCATTATAGAATTATTGTCTGTGAAATTATGCATCATGATCGCCGCATATAAAACAAGTAATTGATCATCATATCTAATAGAAATAAAATGTTATTGATGATGTAAATTGATGCATTGATGAGTTTTAAGAAATACATGAATCATCTCTAACACTTCTAAGTCAAGTTGCGACATTGTTGCAATAAAAAGCATATATATATATGTATATATACATAAATTCAATATATAGATATAGTAACTAATAATTTTCTTTTTCTTTTTTTGTTCTAAGATAAATGACTTCTCAAAAATATAAGAGTAGAGTCATTGATCATTATTGTTTTCTGAAAATTTAAAAATTGATACGATTTCATTATTTACTAGTGCAGATCTGAGGTTGTCTACTTGGGACTGGACAGCTGGATGACCTCTCACATAATCAGATCCTGAATTTCATCAGTTTTTTTTTGCTTTTCTGTACAGAGTTTTTATATCAGACCAATAATTGGAAACAAAATTAAATTGCTAGAAAAAATAAGAAATCAGAAAAGTTTTAAAAGAAAAGAAAATTCATGAAATTGATAAAAAAAAAAAACAAAATTCAGATGTCAAGTGAAGAGATCACATTATTTTTGATGCAATCCTAATCTCCTTTAACTTGATTTTTATTTTTGACAGCAACACAAACAGACTCATTGATCTTCTAACCAAATCTCTTTTCACTCAATTGTATTGTGTTTTTATTATATTTACCAAGATTTTTTATTGTTTAGAGACTATCTCACTTTTGCAACATGTCTAACAATATTGACACAACGTCCAACCATTTTTATCAGTATTCTTAAAGTATGATCCAATAGTTATGTCTAAAATATGCTCAAAATATTTATTTTACATTTATTTTATTTTGCTTTATATTAGTAGAAGAAAGTAAGTTTGAGTAAAATATATGGATCCGAAGAACAAAACCGAACTTGATTTGAAAGTTATAGTAAACACAAACTAAATTTGATTAAGTACTCATATGGATCTAAATTTTTAATATCCGGATAACCAGACCCGAACCAAAGTGAAATATTTTGGATAACAAAAATATCTAATCACAATTATATACTTAAATATATTAATTATTTTTAATTTTATATCTATTAGATATTTAAAAATATGAAAATATCTAAAAATTATCAAAGTGTCACAAATTAATATATAAAATAACAAAAATGTTTATAAAACTAAAATATCTATTTGTTCTCTATCCAAATATTTAAATTGAAATAACTTTTATGTAAATTTATGTATTTATGTGTTTGAAGACTTAAGTATATTTATAATTTTATTAAAAATTACATAATTAAATTTAGTATCCAAACCGAACCCGTAATAATTCAAACCAAATCCAAACCAAATTCAAATCGAAATTTGTAAATATCCTAGTCATATTTATATTTCTAACTCTGAAAATCCAAAATCCGAATAGATCAACTAAATCTGAATGAATATCTGAATGTTCATCCTGGAAAAGCTATATGAAAAATCCTTTATCAAGTATATATATAACAGACCCAGCCTAAGCTTAAATAACACAAGTGGCCTTCTCTTTCATATACATCATATGAAATTTTATGGACATAATTATATAACTACTAAACGACTTACTTATGGGTTTACTTGCCCGTAGGGCGTGTGTGTTTATCTTTGTATTTGCTCTAGTCGCCCAAATCGCACTCGGAAGTGTAGACTTTAGCTACGACAAAAACGTTTTTCACAAACCTCGTCCATTCTTACACAAACATGGTATTTACAAGAAGGGGTTTAGAAGGGGTCTTGGCGACGGAGGCGGTCTAAGTAGTAGCTGTAACAATGGCGGTGCTGGTGATGGTGCTGGCGGTGGGGACGCTGGTGGCGGTGTCCGTATCGGTGGCCACGCTCGTGGTATAAATAGTGGTATGAGTGGTGGTGGCGGTGACCACGGTGGTGATACCGGTGGTGGCATGTATGGTGGTGGAGGTAGCCATAATGGTGGTTTCAATGGTGGTGGCTTCGGTGGTGGCGGTGGTAGCGGTGGTGGTGGTGAGATTGGCGGAGGCAATAATAATTTTGCCCGTGGAACACTTATAGGCACCGGGGGTGGTGGAGATGGATTCTGTGGTGGAGCCGGCGGGGGACGAGGATGTGGAGGCGGTAACGGTGGTGGTGGGCATCCCTGATGAGGCTCATGCTCATGCATTCCTACGTTGTTTTTATTTGATTAAATGAAATCGATATTAAAATAATACATTAGATTAAATGAAATACGATAATAAAATTGCGACTTTAGCAATTGGGTATGTCGTTTCCAGGGGTGTTCGATCCGGAATGTCTTTCGGTTTTGAAAGAAGATGAATATATATTGGTACTTTGTTGATGTTGTTGCCTTGTGTAATTTTATGTTGGATTTCTATGATCTTTAGTGTTTTTTGAAAAACCTAGAAAGTAGATAATAAGAGAGTTTTTTTAAGTTGGAAGTTTTTCTTCATATATATTTTATTAGAAATCACTTCAACAAATTTAACAGTGTTGTTCAATCAAATTTTTGTGACTATACACAACTCACGTATCATGATTGGCTAATTCCTATCTATCCAAGATACCCTAAAGTAACAATAGTCGTTTTTCTTTCAAGAATCTCACTCACCAGGAATCCTAGTTCGTGTTCTTATTGCCCGAGTGCTCTGATTTCTCTCAAGGCTAACTTAATCTCATTTAGGTTTTCTTTTATATGGAAATGCCAAAGCGGATCAGACTACCAGTAACATTCACACTTGTTGAGAATGTCTGAAGAAATCAAACTGGCTTTAATCTACTCAAATCGTTTATTTGGGCCTTGAAATACATTGGATCGGATTCATCCTACAGGTCTAAAAGGATATTCGGGTGTTTCTGGTTCCCCGCTTTCCTCTCTTCAGCATCTTGGAAAGAGAAAGAAAAAAAAAATATTGATATGACTTCCAGCGTATTAAAGAGGTATGAAAATTTCCTATGACCTCATTATTTTACTACGATCACAAAAAACTGGAAACGAGGGGTACGAAAAGTTCCTATAACCCCCATTATTCGTCCACACTTTGCAGAACTTGAAAAAGAGAAGAAAAAAAAGAAAAAGATTCAGAGAAGGGAGAAAGAGAGGGACCAGAAAAGACTGAATGTGTGTTCAGAAACTTGTTGGGATAAGAGTCTATGTGTCCTTTGATCGATATTTTTCCAAGATAAACCCTTACTTTTATATTCCAGAAATAAGGTTAGTAGAGTGGTATATCAGATGGTGTCTAGTGAGTTGTGGTATGGCAAGGTTGTTAAGCTGGAGCTGAGTATATGGAAATGCCTTAGATGTGGTCTTCAATAGAGTTGTGGTGATAGTGGTGTTCTAAATAGCTAGTGAGTCCCTGCATTTTCAAACCTCTACCACAGGTTCATTCTATGTTTTGCTTGAGGGCAAGCAAATAACAAGTCCAGCGGAATTGATATATCATGGTTTTACCTATTTTTGACCATGATATAAGTCTTTTATAGAGTTTTTATTATGTATTTCAAGTTTGTTTTAAAGTCTTTTCAGGTCTAGGTACGGTTTGCAGAAGTTATAGTCAAGACATGAAGATGACATTGATCGACGGCGTTGCTGATTACGAGGTCGACTCAACTTTAAGAATTACACTTTGGTCCAAAAGTTTTCCTATTTGCAAAGAAGCCCTACGGCGAGTTTTGACCTATATTATGTTTTTATCAGCCGTTGTTTAAGCTAAGTTTTTTTGGGAGATTGTTTTAGAATCTGGAGAGAAGATCATAGACTCCTTCAGAGTGATTGGAACTCACGTTGGTTTCTTACTCTACTTTTATGCAAACTATTCAGAATATGTCTTGTTCCTGCTTGATCATGTCTGAGTAGTCTCCCTTTTATATTTAGGGATTATCTAGGATATTGATGAACTTGTAATTTATAGAAATTTTAGGATAATCTATTATTTCATTCACCATGATTGGGCTTAAACTGGTTTCTTTAGCGTTTAGAATAGCGCAAGAGTGTGACTTATCACCTAAAAATCTAGATCATAAAATAATTGGAACAACACGAGGTGTAACTGATTTCCTGATTTGAATTATGCTGAGCTAAGATGTTAGTCACAACAAGAGTTGGTCTAGAAGACTTAGTAAACATATCGAACTGAATTATAATTCTTATCCAAAAAATTGGATCGCAATGAGAGTTAGTCTTCAAGGATCTCGACATCTGATAAAATTTGCATTAGAGTGAATGGCTTCTTACTTATGAACTCGAGTTCTAGGACTGATCCTAATAAAAACCTTAGCATTTTTTTAACTGAGTTTTGATTGTTTGTTTGATATCTCTAGATCTAGCATTTTTCCATACATTTGCAAACTGATTTTATTGTTTTGTTTTGATCTATTGCTTTATATTATTGATCTACGTTTACCTATAAGTGAGAGTCTATTGAGTGATTCACGCTCCATGTGGTTTTGATCCCTACATGATGAATTCGATCTCTTATTTGAGAGAGTTGCTCTAGAATAATTTGAGCATATCACATTGTATGATTGGTGCTGTGTTTCAGGAGAAGAAACCCGACTAACTCATCAAGTTTTTTTTTGTTTGATGAGTCATTCACTCAGGGGGGATAATATAAAAGCGAGTTTGTTGGTTGGATTTCTCGAGTGAGGCATGCGTATGACAAAACACCTTCTGTGAGTTTAACCATACCAGAGGTCACTCCATGATGAATTGCAAAGTTCTCGGCTCGAGTCTAACGGTGAAAATACTGGCCCGATAAATCTCCAAGGTAGCCGGCATAAAGGATCTCATTCAAGATACTGATCATCCGCCAAAATCCGATAAAACCTCGCCGACGAAGAATGCTCTTCAAGGAAATCAGTCAGGCAAAAAATGCGGAAGAAGGCCAGATGACTGAGGAAACGACAACAATCATCGCAGTTCTCCCACTGAGTGAAATGACTCGTCAAACAAAAAAAAAACTTGATGACTGAGTTGCTTTTATTCTCCTGAACACAGCACCAGTCATAGACTGTGATATGCTCAAGTTACCATAGAGTAACTTTCTCAACTAAGAAATTGATTGAAGTACTTAGAGATCGAATCGACAGAGAGCATGGATCACTCAAAAGACTGTCAGTTATAGGTAAACCTAGATAAACAATCAAAATCAATAGATAAAAATAACAATAAAATCGGTTTGTAAATAGATGGAAAATGCTAGATTTAGGGATATCAGACAGGCAATCAAAACTCAGATGAATATATGCTAAAGGTTTAATTAGGATCCATCCTACAACTCAAATTCAAAAGTAAGCCATTCACTCTCGTGCAATTTATATCAGATGTCTAGATCCTGAAAGACTAAAGCTCGTTGCGATCCAATTTTCTAGACAACCATTAAGATTCAATTCAAAATGGTCATTAAGTGTTCTAGACCAATTCTTGTTGCGCCTAACAACTTAGCTCAGAAGGATTCAACTCAGTAAATCAGTCACACTCTCGCACTATTCCAATTATCCTATGATCTAGATTTCTAGGTGATAAGTCACACTCTCGCGCTATTCTAATCACTAAAGAGACCAGCTTAAGCACAATATTGGTGAATGAAACAATAGACTACCCTAGCATTTCTATAAATCACAAATTCATCAATACCCTAGATAATCCCTAAATCTAACAGGGCGACTACTCATACATGATCAAGCAGGAACAAGACATATTCTGAATAGTTTGCATAAAAGGAGAGTAAGAAATCAACAAGAGTTCTAATAACTCGGAAGGAGTCTATGATATTCTCTCCAAAACTCTAAAACAATATCCTAAAAATCTTGGCTTGAACAATGGTTGATAAAAACATATTATAGGTCAAAACTCGTCCAAGGAGTTCTTTGTAAATAGGAAAATTTTTGGGCCAAAGTTAAATTCTTAAAGTTGAGCCAGCCTCGTCATCAGAAATGTCGTCGATCGACGCTAAAGAAGTGTCGATCAACACCATCTTCATGTCTTAACTCTAAGTTCTGCACATCTACGAGTTTTCTTCACTGTGAGAACCGAATTTTGCACCTTCGATTTTATGAACGGAGGAAAGTCAAAAAACCATTGCTTACCATAGGTTTCGAAAATCTGCTAAACCAAGAACTAATGATCAAAACACAAAAATACATCCAGTAATAAATCGTAAAGTACAGAAAGAAGCAAGGTAGTCTTATTCCAAATTTTTGTTTGGGTGATACAACTAGTGAGAAAGCCTCGGCCGCAAGAGCTGTTGGCGAGTTTTCTAATTCTAACAACCTAAGACTTGTTAACCTCGTTGAGTAGCAGCTTGCTTAAAAAACTTGAAATTGCCTAAATTGCCCTAAGTATAATTTTTCTTTGTGAATATTTTTCGGCTCCCCTCCTCACTTCGTCTTGGCTCCCCTTATATATGAATCAAAATCGGTCAAGTTTTTCCTCTTCTGCCCTCGATCCAAGTTATCTTCTCAAAAATACATGTTATCTCGGAAAATTGACATGTATCTCTTCCTTCTATTTTTCCAGTAAACCTTCATTGCTTTCGGGCCATTTCTCGAGTTTTAAACCACAAGTGGGCTTGTTTTGTGTTTTAGACTACTTGGACCATTTTATGGTTTTAAAGCTTTTTTACAATTTTTCTCAGAAAAACCGTAGAGTTGACTTAGTTTGTTTTCTTTTATGTTGTTGGTACCATGGGCTGATGCAAACCAGTCCATTTACTCGAAGATACGAAGGTGTAAGTTAACCAATATCGTTTTGACGTTCATCGAGCTTTTACGAGAAAACAACGTCTTGCTTTTTTTCGTTAAATCTTAACGAAAACTCTGATTGCGAAGAAACAAGACACATTTTCCTCACGATTTGAAGGAGAAAATCCTAAGTGTTTTGTGAAGGATATTTAGGGTTAGGAATACCTAGACATTTAAACGACTTAGAGACGGATGGCTTGGATCAGTCTCGCCCCAGGGCGAAATGGGTCAGCTTGGACCATTCTCGCCCTAGGGAGAGATGGATCAGCTAGGACCCTTCTCACCCTAGGGGGAGATGGGTCAGCTTGGATCCTTCTCGCTCTAAAGCGAGATGGACCAGCTTGGATCCTTCTCACCCTAGGGCGAGATGGACCAGCTTGGATCTTTCTCGCCTTAGGGAGAGATGGATCGGCTTGGATCCTTCTCGCCCTAGGGAGAGATGGATGGGCTTTGATCCTTCTTGCCCTAGGGCTAGATGGATGGGCTTGGATCCTTCTCGCCCAAGGGCGAGATGGATCATCTTGGATCCTTCTTGCCCAAAGGCGATTTGGATCGGCTTGAATTGTTCTCGCCCTAGTCCGAGATGGATTGCCTTGGATCGCTCTCGCTTTAGGGTGAGACGTTTTTGTTCTCCGTCTGTGATCTCGTATGATTTCTTGGCTTTGAAAATCGTTCCTCGGATGTGTTTCGTAACAATCTTGAGCGTTGATTTCGAGGTTACTGATTTTGACCCCAACATTCATTTCATCTTTTTCTTGAAAGAGAATAGTTCTTTAGAAGTTTTAGCCATTGATTTCGTCGTGACCTATTTTGACTCCAACATTCATTTTAAGCTCCAAATGGCTCCATAATCTATATAATGCTCCAAAACGTACCTAGATCTGAAAAAATCTTAAAACATACTCGAATTGCATAATAAAGACACGATACAAGATTTATATTATGGTCAAAAACCGGTTAAAACCATGATTTATCACAATGTCTTGATCTCCTTCAACCTTATCAGCACAACCCGATACCTCGAAAACTGTTATAGATGCTTTGGAGTTCCTATTAACTCTGCATCACCAATTAAGCATAACACATTCTGTTAATGAGCCAATACTTGATGAGTTAGATTAGAAAACTGATACTTGGATGATCATTGGTGTACCTGGCTGGATTCATTCTATGAGTGTACACTAGATTGCCAAAATTGATGTGTTTCCTCATAACAAGAACACTAAAGAGCTTCAGACGTTGCTTCATAAGCCACTCATAATCAGATCCTGGAATCCATTTTTTGTGCATACATTATATAGAACCCAATATGTTGGACAAAGATCATGGAACACAAGACCATCCCACTTGTTCCAAAAACATCATGCCAAAATACCACAAATGATCCAAATCTTCCAATTTCCAATTATCATGATTTCCATTAATTTAAGTACCAAACACACGATTGATTAGAAATGGCGAGAAATCAAATCTTTCATTTTGAATCTTGACTTCTGTTCCAGATCCAATTAGATTGGCAATACACTCTCGGACCAAGATAGGAGAGAATGCTCTGACATTTGTGAATGACATTCTCTAACTTATACTATCAACGAACTCACAAACAGGTTGAACCAATTATCCTATGATCTAGATTTCTAGGTGATAAGTCACACTCTTGCGCTATTTCAATCACTAAAGAGACCAGATTAAGCCCAATCATGGTGAATGAAATAATAGATTATCCTAACATAAGTCCTTTATCGAGTCTTTATTATGAATTTCGAGTCTGTTTTAAGGTTCTTTTAGGTCTAGGTACGTTTTGGAGCATTATATAGATTATGGAGTCTTTTGGAGTTTAAAGTGAAGAAAACTCGTAGATGTGCAGAAGTTAGAGTTGAGACATGAATAGGGTGTTGATCGACACTTCTTAGCGTCGATCAGCGACGTTTTTGATGATGAGGTTTGCTCAACTTTAAGAATTTTACTTTGGCCCAAATGTTTTTCTATTTACAAAGAACCTCATGGACGAGTTTTGACCTTTATTATGTTTTTATCAGCCGTTGTTTAGGCTAATCTTTTTATAGATTGTTTTAGACTTTTGGAGAGAATATTATAGACTCCTTCTGAGTGATTATAACTCATGTTGATTTCTTACTCTACTTTTGTGCAAGCTATTCAGAATATGTCTTGCTCCTGCTTGATCATGTATGAGTAGTCTCCCCGTTAGATTAAGAGTGTATTGATGAACCTGTGATTTATAAAAATGCTAGATTAATCTTTTGTTTCCTTCACCAGGATTGAATATTCTAGTTCTCTAAGGGGCAATTCATCTTTAGCCACTCCTTAGCTACATTATCCATTTTTAAAAAATATATATTATGTTAAGGGGACAAACGAGAATTTTTGAAGAGGATTTGGGAGATATGTTAAACTCCAATTTATAAGCACATGACTAATTACATGGCTATAGTACTATCTCAACATGTCTTAGTCGACATTGTGTGCTGGCTGATATTGATGGTCATGTTTCACATCTGTTTCAGGTTCCTAGCATCTGAATCAACACCCAAGTTTTTCTCTCATTGAGATCCAGACTCAAAGATGGTTACTGTAAGTGCTTCTTATGTAGCTTTCTCCAAGATTGGGTAAGGTTTTCTTTTGATTATAGTACAAGTTAATAAAAAGAAACTTGTGATTAACAGTTGCAGGTGTACTTCAAGCCGAACAAACCAGTTAAGCCTCAGTCATCTGTTAGGAGACTATGCTCTTTGATTGAAAAATCAATCTGTTATGACATGGATTTATAAAGCATGTGGAAGCTGATTGTTCGTGATCCAGTTCAAGCTGACGTCATTTTAACAAGTTATGTGAAGACTACTTATGATATCGTGACATCACTCTAATTTCTAAGTGACTGTCACTATCAAAGAGAGTCTTTCTACTAAATTTGATGGTTTGTTTTAAGGAGACTTTTTACTAAAGAACATGAGAATCTTAGTTTATTTGTTGGACTAGTTTGTTAGGGGAAGTGAAAGCCATGAAAGTTTGGGTTGTTTCTTTTAGAGAAAGAAAAACTGGTTCTTCAATAAGAATACGAGAGGAATCTTGAGCACCTAATGCTACAATGATAGGCTTTGTTATTTCTGCTTATAAATGGAACATAGACCTGCTGATCCAGGTTTCAAAGCTGATTTGGTTGGTATGGTACTGATGAAGTGATGACTAATGAGGCACAGAGAAAAGACTCATGATAGGAATGGAGAACAGAAAGAAGGAAACCATTGTCCATGAATATTTGATTGGATGGGGTAAACAAAAATTCTCTAATAAGTTACCTATGTATAAGGTTAAGAACAACTCAAAGAGTAGAAAAGTGCCACTGAGACCTTGATTTCTATGGTCTCACGTTTTAGGTCTCTGTCCTAGTGGCAAAACTCCTCAAACTTCATATAAAAGACCAAAATGAGCATGAGCTTAATTATATCTAACTAACCATTTCCTAACTTATTTTATGTCTCAATTTTTCATGCAGGTGAAATTAATGGCAATAACAATCATATAAGCAGAGTATCAATCATCATGCAAACTAAGCAAATCCTTCTTCCCTCTGGAGAGAAAAGAAAAATATAAATATAAAATACTTGAAAGGAGAAATGAAAGAAGATTGAAAATAGGGTTCAAATGTATCCCAAAAGAGAGAAGAACAATGATGAAAGAGTATCAAGAGAGGTATCTGAAGAAGAGATTAAAAACACAAACAACAACATACAGTTTTTTCATAATCTTTTTGTCTTTTAAGTTTATTACTTAGTAAACCTGTTCTTTTGTGCCTGGGTTTTCATTTCAGATCATTTCCAGATTCTTAATCAGCTCCCGGCGATATCCCTCAGCGGCTGGGTCCTTCTAATTTGAAAGAAAAAAACAAACAAACAGTCAAAACTATTGTTGCATTAACCAAAACCATGCAGAGCTAAAAACAGTTAATGGAAGGTTTCAATCTTACAGCAAGTAAACTAGCAAAGGTGCCGTTGAACAGCATGGCTGGAAGGTAACGCCTTAGTCCCCTACGAGCCCTAGTACATATTCCAGAATACAAAGTTGTAGTCTGCTTGAGAACCAAGAATTCAAAAAGATCAAAAACATGTATAGCAAAAAGACCTGGGCTTGTAGGAGAGCTTGGCATAGCAACCAACAATAAGATTGAGCAAGCTGGGACACGGTGTGGGCATGGTGGTAAGATACACAAGCAGCTTTTTCAGGAGACCGTCTATGAAGAAAAAACGATCAGGCAAGACGCAGCAGTACTGAAGCCCCACACCAGTGGACAGAATCTTGTTAATTATGAATACAGCAAGCTGAAGAAGTGTTAATTAGTTCAAAATGTCTTTTTTATAAAAAAAAAAAAAGCTTTCCTTCTTGTCTAATTTATAGCAGAAGAGGAGGGGGGGGGAACTTACTGTTTTTGATTCTGTTGAGCCAATCTCGATGGCTTTTGTGCAATGATCTAAACAACTTGTGTCCACAAGGTAACGAACAACAGCTACGTCCACAGGCTGTAAGAGAAGTGAGATGTTCAAAGTAAAGCTTTTTTGTGACAAAAAGGTATATTAATGTAAAAGAGAATGGTTTAGAATATGTATATGTGTACCGGCTTCAACATATGAGCAATGACACCCAATGCACCAAGCCTTAGGCATTCAAGAGGCTTATCGGTGAGACCAATGTCCATCAAAGGATAGAAATAGTTCGGCATATCAGCTGAAACAACCAATATAAAATATGATGTTTCTTAAACAATGTAAGAGATCTCCTTGAATACTATTTAAAGAGTATATAACATATACAAAAACAATATATTTATCTACATTATCCCATTTACATAATGAAACTTAAATCACTTACAAAAACATTTTTTTATTTTATTTTTTGAAACCAACTTATTAAAACATGTTGAAAGTTTTTCATGATTCTTTTCAAGTTTCTCAAACAAGAAACGGGGTTTTCGATCTTTCTTTTCCGTTTTTTTTTTCCTTTTTCTTTTAGTTGGTGATATATTATATGAAAAACTATCAATAAATAAACTATATTATTGTTGTTGTTTTTTTTTGAACACATGCTATAGTATTGTATAAAAATAGCAAATAAAAAGAGAATTTTTGTTGCAATGAAGGAGAAAAACATACCCGTAAGAAAGCCGTTTCTTGTCTCCGGGTAATGAGTTATGCACTATAACAGGAAAAATAAGGTAATATCACAGAGCCAATTAAGGCTTAGGATTTTAAATGGTTTTTAAATTAAGAAAGCAGAAAAGTGTGAGACCAAAAAACCTGGAACAAAAGCAAAATGTTGTACACTCGAAGGTACATCCCGTTCTGTGAGTAAACTGGACGCGAGATGTGTCGGTAGATTTTCATGATCTCCTGAAGAAATTGAATGAAATTCAAAGTGAGTATCAGTAAGAGAGGAGCCTACAACAAAAGATGGATAGATCCTGAAAGTCTAATCAACCTAATAGGTTTAAGAAATGCCAATACATATCAGCATCGGTAATATGTGAAACCAAAGTAGTTGGTACTGAACCTGCAACATCATGGCCATTGTACAACGAGATTTCCATAGAAGCCACGGCAAGATCTCGAACTTTTTCCTATGCTGCCATGGAGAAAAGGTAGATACTGACAGTATAAGTTTCTAACATTCCAAAAACATTATAAAAGTTCTCACCTACTAATAATATATAAGTTTGTGACGTTTCATAATTATAAGATAAAAAGAGAGTGGTAGTCATGGTCAATTCAGTCTAAGAGCATGATTAACCCCGGGTTCTTAGAGTGGAGTTCTTAGCGTAATTTAAGACCGGTTCTTAACTTTAACAAAGAAAAAGTTAAGAACCGGTTCTTAAATGTCTTATTTAAGAATCGGTTCTTACTTTTTTCTTTGTTAAAGTTAAGAACCGGTTCTTAGGTGGGATTCTTAGCGTAATTTAATGTGTGTTTTTTTAGTCTTGATTTCCTAGTTTTCATTGTTGATAACTCGTTACCTATTTGGCTTAATAATACAATCTAGTTTAAAAAAAAAAAAATTCGAGTAAAATATTTTTCACTTATGGAAAATAAAGGCATAGTCAATGATGCATATCGAAAGAGATAGTAAATGAACGGTCTAGAAAGCCGAAGATAAAGAAAATATCAAATTTCAAAATTTCCAAATTACGAAATTCTATTTTTACATATATGCGAATCTTACCGAGATATATTTCTATACTTGCATTGGCCACAAAAAAAATTCGCAATTATTTTTTCCTATCAGAAATTTGAAAAGCAAAATGTGCATACCATTGATTTGAAGATAAAACTTATAATACATCAGGTGGCTACTAAATCCATATAAATAAATAAAAATCCATGTCAGGCAACCAAATCTAAGATGGATATGAACAAATTGTCACAAATGAAGGTGACAATGAGAGATTAAGATTGTGATGATATCCTGTTTTCAGTCATATCCTTATGATCACACAGTTAAATGGGTTGAGAACTGGCATAATTTTGTTAACCTAGGCAGCAAGTAACAAAGGAGATATCAAGATTTTACCGAACTGAAAATAATAACAGTCCTTCACAAGAAATTAAGTAGTCTATCAAACTTTAAAACATAAAGCATGTTAATTGATTCAATTAATCAAAGAATAAATAGAGAAATTAATAAACAAAAACCATATAATAGAGAAAACAGAAGAAAGAGTATTTTAGCGCTTACAGTGGTGAGATTCTGCAGCGCAAAATCAACGGTGGAAGGGATCGTACTATGAAGATCATCGACCCACTTGATAATCATTCTTAAGTCCGGTGAAGGTTGGAAGGTGGAGGCTGAAGCAGAGGGAACATTCACCATCAATCTAGTGTAGTCTTCATACAGGGAATCTGGTAGGTTCACCATTTTTGGACACGAGTTTGTCTGAAGAAATTTTCTAGCCGGTTTTGTTTTTTTCTCTCGCTGAGAGAACTAATTCAGCTCCGAGTATTGAGATGAATGGAAGAACTTATATAGATGCTAAGATACATGCATGCTTCAAATATGTAATTAGACAAAATTCTCCCTAATGATTTTTTGGTTTTAAGTATTAAAATATAATTGAATAATGATTGTCTAATTAGTAAAATAATAATAATTCCAGGAACCAGGAAATTTACATGGAAAGAGGATTTATATGTTTGTTTTGTAAGATTTGTTCTACTTCTTATAATAAATCTTAATATGTGTTTGACCATAAAAATGTTATTTTATCTACAGACCAAGGGAGAATCTAAAAAATATATTTACCAGATGCACTATTAATAACAAATTAGATTTTACATGTACTTTAAAATAAAACATTTGTCTAGTTTAATCCATTTCTGTTGGTCAAAAATTATTTTAAATATTTTTATAATCAAAATGAAATAATTTATTTTTATACTCTCGTATTGATCTAAATATCGTGTATGTTTGACGGAAAAACTCACAATTATCTACACAATATTTAGAATTTAAAATAATTTTATTATATAATTATTTTTATTGAATATATAAAATATAATTATTTTATTTATCATTTTAAATCAAAATTTAATAAATAAATGTATAATCATATTAGTATTATTTTGAATTTAATTATGTATTTTAAAATAGAGATTAAGAAGATTTTAATAAGATCTTTTATCTTTGAAAAATAAATATATGTTAATAAATAAAATTAAAAATATATTGAAAGATATTATAAATTAATTATTTTATAATTAATTTAACTAGATCGGTTTGAGGTTATTACCCTTACTGAAAATCTCAAAATAAAAAATGTACAATATCATAAATCATAAATCACACGTCAATTAAATGTTAATTCAATAATGTACTTCTGTTTTAATAGAATATATGAAAACATATAAAATTGTACTTTGGTTATTAAAGGAGCACAAACTAACTTTTAACATGTTATTTAACAAAGTTTAGTGTTTTCAACAAAAAATTGGATATTAATATTCTTACAAGTGCACATGTCCTATTTTTTTATAAACTGCATTTGCCCTTGTATACAAATGTGTAAAGAGGTCTATTGATATATATTACATGAGTTTAAAAATCAGTTTACAGTTATGGTCAAGATCATATTTGATCTTTTTGGTTTTCTTTTTGAATTTAGGACTCTTATTTTCAGATAGAGTCTTCCACTCTTAGAAAAATAGGATTGCATCTTTTCTTCTTGTGGTGAGACTTTGTGATGTTTATAGAGTTATTAAGAATATATTAGAGCTACCTTACTCCTAAACAACTCTAGTGGCGTTTTTCTATAGGTGGTGGAGAAAAATGTGTAGTAAGTGTTATATTTCTGGTGTAAAGTTTTATGACAAATTGATAAAGTGTTCATGGTGATGTCCTGGAAGAAGAGAAAGTGCCCTTAACCCTACCAATTTCCCTTAATATTTTTCTAGTGAGAGGAACAAGATATTCATGATAACACTTAATACATACTTTCAAATCATGTCCAATTTTATTTTGGAAATGCCAATGAAGTTGCAAGTGTATGATTGTGTAGATGTGTAGTGTCATCTACATATATATTTCATTCCAAATTTAAATATGAGCATGACCTTGAAGAAATATGAGGACTTTAGATAAATGGAGAATTGTCATTGATTGATGGTTAAAACATCTTATGTGTTGTGTTTTGAACGCGTTCTAATTTCGGGATTCAATCATTTTTGAGTCTTTGTATTTTTAAATTCTTTTCATGTTAAAACAACATTTGGATGGAATTTGAGGCATGAGGAGAAATGATTGGAACAAAACAAGCTCAAATAGAGTTCATATCGATCTATCCAATGCATGAAGAAACATCAAGCAAATCTGGATTGGCCAGAAACAATGAGATTAACCATTATGCTCTTAGATCAATTGAAAAAATCAGACCAATTGGTCCCATTTTGTCAAGAATTTTGACCATGACATGATTTTGACATATTTGCCATTCATTCATTGTTAGGCTGCACTTTTTCCAGATTATTGTTTTAGAGCGCTTTTTTTTTGGGGGGGGGGGGGGGGAAGATGAAGTTCTGACTCTACCTATTGAAAGGATTTCTAAATCAGATTTTTATTTTCCTAATACGATTATATATTATTTGTTGTTGATATGTATTTTTTTTTCTATTTCCTTGCCTGAGTAGGAGTGGGTAAAAAACCGGGCCAGGCTGAACTAACCAAATCCAAACCGATCCAAACCAAATAAAAATATATGTACCAAACATTCACTTAAAGGTTTTATCATATCAACCCAAATCGTTCGATTTGGTTCTGCTTTAAACCAAACCCAACCAAAAATGAAGTATCTATTTAATTAGATTAACTAAATATACTAATAATATTAAGATGTAAGATTTTTAACCATATATAACCTAACCAACTAAACATAATTTTACATTTTAATTTTAAATTATTAGAAAAAACACAACTAACAATAAAATAAAAGAATTTGAATCTCGTACACTACAATCAAAACCGAAAACTACCTATGATATTTATATTAGGCTCGAAAACAATATAGTATAAAATTAGGATTACTTCTTATATATTTTTATAGTGATTTTGGTTTTATGTTTATTTATATATAAAGAAATTAATAATTTAGTGTCAAATGATGATTTTTTATGTTTTATAAATTATATTTTTTAATCGGACTAGAACCAAAAAAAAACTCAATTAAATTGAACAAATACAAATAAAACCAAACAAAACCAAACTGAACATAAATCAAACCAAACCAAACACAAACTAAACCAAACTATTTTTTTAATTTCAGTTAAAAAAAATTTAGATCCAAACAAACCAAACTCAAATCGGACCTGAATTTAAATCGAAAGGTCCACCCCTACTAAGTAGATATCAAGAAGTTTGTGGATTACTAATCTAAATTCAGATTTTTCAAGAGAACTCATGAATTACTGAAGTTTGTTTGTTAGAATAAGAGATAATCTGTCAATTTTTTCATTTGAATTGGTTTTAATACTTGAACTCCAATGATCATGTAGTTCATGATATTATATTATTCACCGAAAGTGTTCGATCAGATAACTGTAAAGAATTTAGATGAGAAAAACATCTTTAGTCAACGGGAGTCTATGTTAAAGTGTTTTGTGAACCAATCAACCCACATCTATTGCAGGTTGTCGAAACTAACAGGAGTTAGTCTTCGTACATTTGAATATAGATGTTAATACTTGGCAAAAGTTAATCTACTAATTGTATTTTATGTCTAGTAATAATTTTTGTCATTCGTGTTTTGTGAGAACTGCTTAAAATCTGAAGATCTTAATATATAAGTTTACATTGCTCATTTTATTTGCTTGCAATGAAACATCAAACAACCACAATTGTCTTAGTTTAACTCTACGTGACCTTGATCCATGATGATTTGATCCCTTAAATAATAAGTTTGCTTGTTGTGTATATACAATAACTTTATATGACTGATGTAAGTTTTTGGAGCATTTCCCTTAATTAAGATTATTTGAAGTATATATTGATGTGGATGCATATCAAGAACATATCGGTTAACTACTATCCAACTACATCCATCCTGGTAATGGGTGAGATTATAATAGTGGTGAGGGAAATTTCTTTTAATCAAGAGAAATCTTAGAGTATGTAATATGTTCATGTACACGTTCGGTTTAACATTACAAGACCGTTCAATGATCAAAGGTAATTAACCTACCTCGATCGAGGAGGAGGATCAGTCACGATATTATATGACTTTGAAAGAATAGAAAAGTGATATTATGTGTGTCAAAGACTCACTTATGCGAAGGATAAGTGCCATATACTGATTTAGATCATACATTAAAATAATTTTCCCCATAAACAGAGAATTTGGAGGAGAATGATATGGGGTACATATGGGGAAACATCTGACGCATTCTATTGGGTACTCACCGAAGATCAGGTTGTGTTGATCCTCGTACATACTGACGTATGATTGACATGCATGCCTTACTAGGGATACATGAATATTTGATTGTTGAAATGGAGGAGAAATGAGGGTATGAGCAGAAATAGTGTGAATGACCCTATAAGAACTGGCAAGTGATCCTCTGAAACAAAACAGCTTAGGTCGAATAGATTAAGATATTTTGGGGCTATAGCCCTCAAAGAAAAAAAAAATATTTTAGGGCAATTCTCTAAAATAGTCTCTTTTATTTTTTTTATCACAAAAATAGCACTCAGAGAAAAAAAAATGACTAAAATAATTTTTTTTTATTTTAAAGTTTTTAATATATATTTTTTTTAATTTGAAACCTTAAACCCAAAATCTCACATTTTAACTCTAAACTCTAAGTCTAGATTAGTTAACTCAAGAAATATAAGCGTATATTTACCTCTTTAATGAATTTTTTTTGTCATTTTTTTCCTTGAATGCTATTTTGTGACAAAAACTTTTTAGGACTATTCTAAGATATTACTCATATAATATAAATACTAAAAATAAAAAAATAAAAAAATTCAATTTTTTTTTCTTTTCAAATTTTCTTTTTGAAATTCGAAAAAAAAAATTGAAATATTTTTTAATGAAAATATTTTTTAATTTTATCTTTAATTTTCAAAAAAATTAACTTTAATCTCACAACTCCACCATTTAACTCTAAACTCTAAGTATATATTAGTTATTCTTAGAGATATGTGTATATTTATTTTTTTAATGAAACATTTTGGTCATTTTGATCTTGAATGTTATATTTGTAACAAAAAGATTTTAGGGTTATCATAGAGTATTTCTCTAATTATTATGATAAAAGTTAAGAGTATGGGGCATCTTAACCAAATAAGCTACATGCACCCATATTTCTCAACGTGCCCCAGTCGACAATGGATGAAAACGCCATTGATGAACATGAAAAGTTGGTCACTAGGAGAGATTTAAACTAATTATTCCCTTGCTCATTGACTATTTTTCTCACAACAATTTATCATGTAGCCTATATGGAGAAAAGGTTGGTCTTGATATTATAGAGGCGCACAAGGCCGGATTTGAGATTATGCGGGTTTGAAACATTTTTTGAGAATTTTTATAAATTTTTTTTATGATTTGGGACTTTATGTCCATGTAAAAACCTCTAAAATTTTCGGAGATTAAAACCAATGTTTCAACCGGCTATGTGCCCGGATTCGACAATAAAGATACATCATCTAATGTGTGCTCTTGACTGGCTAGATGCCACCAAAGATATCAGCCTTCTGTTATCTGGTTAAAAACCAATGACTCCAAAAAAAAGTGTCATATCCGAACCAAAAATGATTCGAAATTCGTAAACTATGTGAAAAATATATATTAAATTTTAATTGCCGTGACAAGTTGGTAAGTTAATAGACACAATACTCAATAGAGCTTAAATAAAAAGAAGAGAATAAAGGATGCAATATTATTTATAAAAATATAATAATTTGGCATGTCGAACTACAAAACTATAACTACCACAAACTCCAAATAAATCCTATATAAGCTTTATTATTCAAGTGATAAAGAGCAAACAAAACATGCTGCGACACTCAACGATGATCCATCAAGCTTTGGCTCTCCCTCGTTTGGCTCACCCATCTTTCAATAGAGGTAAAGTTTGAGTTTTTCCTTCTGGGTTTTCGATTCTCCATCTTCCTCAGTTAAATCCTCCTGATTTCGACTTACATTTGACAAGATTGACTCTGTTTCACTAATACACTTTAACATTGATTCTTATTCTTGAAATTTGCAGGATTTGGGTCTAATGGAGGTGTGTTTCTGCATCAATCCCGAAGAAAGAACCAAGGAGTAGCATTTTCAGCTGATGATAATGATCAAATCGCCAGTTCCAAGTCGATTCAGACAAGGTTTCTTTTACAATTTTAGCTCCTTGTGTGAATGAATGCCTATGCATGTGTCATGTGTGTGATGTTCTTGAGAAAGTTTATGACTTTAGTTATGTATCAACCTACCTACTGCTCTTATTTATAGGAAAGTAGTGGAGCATGTGTGTTTACTCAAAGCCAAAGAGAATTTGTCTGAGGAGAATGAAAAAGATATGCTTGACTATCTTTATACATCTCAATACCAAATGAGAGGCATTGTCGCTATCTCTGTAGGTGAGCCTTCGAGTACTCTTTTTGTGTTGTGTTTATAGAAACCAGTCTGTATCGATTCAGTTTTCTCTCACAGGTAGCATTGGTGATAGCAAGAATAGAGATTACACACACGCTCTCTTTGTGCGGTTCCAGAGGAAGGAAGACCTTGAGAAGTTCTATGAGAACCCTCTCTTCTTGAAAGTTCTCAGTGAACATGTAACACCATTCTGCCATGTATGCCCCCTCACATGTAAAACGCCATTCCTCTCGTTAGCTTTGTCTTCTCGTCTTCTTGTTGTTGTTCTTCTTCTCTACTTAGATGTCTCGTCCTTAATGTTTCAGGGGCTAACTAATGTGGACTATGAATCAGAGGTTGAAGATGACATCCTTTCCATATTTCGAAAGGGCGAGGTATGCTATGATCATATTCTGAGTTTTTAGCTCCATACTTTCTAGTGTCAAGTTATGTAACTAGACAGAGGTACTTCCTGTTGCAGGAGTACAACTACGGCGAAGAGTTTGTTCTTCTTGTTACTTTTGCCAAGAACGCTTCAGAGAAGAACATTAAAGATGCAATGGATTCTTTTGCGCAGCTAACTTCATCTCTTCCATCATTAATTGTCCAGTCTACACAAGGTTCCTGTAAACTATACTTTAGAGTTTAGACATTCATTAGATCCATATATAGCCAAAATCAAGTTGATTCTAATAGCTACTTGATTATTATTGTATGTCCAGGTTCAAACTTTAACGAGAGCAGTAAGGAGTTCACACATGCAGCAGTAGTTCGATTCCGTTCCTGTAAATCACTTTTCCAAATTTACCTGTTAGTTTGTTTTCCTCACCTTAGTCTCCTTCTCACTCTTGCTTATGCCGCTACTTCCTGCAGTTGACGCCATGGAGATTTTCGTTGAGGGCAGAGAGTATAACGATGTAAGATCTTTTCTGAACTTGAACCTTAACTACTCACTCTTCAGTGTTTCTTCTCATATTATATATATAGGATTTTGAATAGAGATTTTTTATTTTTATTTTCAGATGTGGAAGTCTCAGTTCGAGCCGTTCATAGAGAAATCAGTAGCTCTTCATTTCTCTGTGGATCCTGTGGGTACAGACGTCATGTGAGTCCATATCACACAACATCATGTCAGAGTTTCAACTAGACATGTAAAGATTGGCTTCTTGCAATGCATTCTCAACAAGGTTCTCATTGTTTCTTCTGATAGAACAAAACTTGTTGGAGTAAGATTCATAAATAATTTGTTGCTAGTCCTTCTCAGTAACAAAATTGCCACATGAAAAGATTGACAAGATCACTTGTATAAAATATTGAGATAGTTCATAAACTAGTTGAATAACTCTTTGAACCGCTAACCCGCTTTGCAGTCCATCCTTGTATTCATAATCAAATCCGTTTGTAGAATGAATCAAGAGTTGACCAACCAAAACCCTTTGGCTATTTTAATTCTTTATAGCACCATATAGTTAAGACCACAGATTTCTCAAATGGTAGAACTGATTCATCATATTGGAAGTGACAGTTCGATGAAGTGAGGAGGAAACTTGTGACAGCTCATGATAAATTCAATACTTTCCTTTTCCAAATATAGATCTTTCTCTCTACGGAGTATACACAGGCCGCTCTATGCATATGCTGGGGGTGCATTTGCACAGGGCCTATTGCAAAATTTAAAATATTTTGGGCTTAGATTTTTGTTAAAAAAAAAAAATTAGTTGAGTAAGTAGATCTTAATTTGTTTTTTGCTCAGGGCCCTTTTCATATTTAAGACGGGCCTGAGTATACATAGACTGAGTGGGGAGGGGGGGGAGTTGCCCCTGATGAGTTTTTCAAAATAACATGCATAATTCTAAACAACTTCCATTATGCCCTTTAAGGTTTTGCTATTCTATCCCTAATTATTTACACTGATGCCCCCATAAATCGCCCCTGCATTTGAGTTGTATATGTTGCTACTTGCTAGATTGGGAGAACAGTTCTTTTGAGCCTCCAAAAAAATTAATATTTCATTCATAAAACATGATGGATCTACTGCCTAGAGATAGAGCCTGCGCACACATGAGGGGTGGAATTGGTCATGGGGTGGTTTTACACTTTTCAACATAGATATTAAGAAAAAAAATAGCAATATTATAATTATTAGGTATTTCAACTTGAAAACCTAATAAAAAATAAAAAAATATTCAAATTTTTAATTTTGTAAATGCTCATGTTTTGAAACTTGCGTTTATATATGTTTAGTGTTGGATTTGCGGGTTAACATGCTCCATCCGTTGCGGATTGAATTATTATTTTTATTTAAAAACTTGACCCACTTGATCTGCAACTGAAAAAATTGTATATGCACTGTCCCGTTTAAATTAGGGAATAACTCGTGGGACTCGTAGTAATATAAAAATAATTATTTTTATATATGTTTATAATATTTATTTTTTAAAAATAATATAAATAATATATTTTAATTAAATTTGTATTTATATTCATAATTTTAATTAATTTTTATAAAAATATCATATTTAAAAAAAAATTGCGGATTAATAGATACCCACAATTCAAATTCGACCGACCTATCATGCATAAAATATATTCAACCTGCATCTGTCTTGTATATTTTTTAAATTTGTTGACTCATATTCACCATGCAGCGGATCAAACAGCGTGGAACCCGATGATAAATAATCAAATTCTCAGATTTGTTCTTAGAGCATGATTATTGCGGAATTCTTAGGACGAGGTTTATAACGTAATATAAGAACTGCTTCTTAATATTTAAGAACCGTCTCTTAATTATTTTTAATTAAAATTAAGAAGCGATTTTTATATTACTTAAAAATTCCGTCATAAGAACATGCAATCAATGACCTTAGATAACTGCATACATTAGCTTATCGCTATAACTTCTCCACATTGTTGACACGTAAAAAAAAAAAAATATATATATATATATATATATATATATATATATATCCCTCGACAAAATTCAGCTTTATGAAACAGGTTACAAACAAGTGAGCAACTAATACATTGTCCAAGCAAAATATAAAATCAAAATAAGAATGCAAGACAATACATAAATTTTTTGTTTATTTCTCTCTTAACAAAGATATTGAAGTTTCTGAAAGGGGAACTCTTTTTCATGTTTCAAGCCGTGGACACAAAGTCACGACTCATATTATTTCTATCAAACACGAACCTCTTATAGATCATGTTCATATTGATCAATCCTCTCGCATGAGTATATTCTGATCAGATAAATGTTTGGATCCGGTTCTACGCCAGCCTGATCCTGCATGAATGAAACGTTTACCTATTAGATTCAAGCATTTTCTTATATATGTAGACCATACATAATTAAAAAATTTAACTAAAATAATAAGAAATAGTGTTTATTGAAAAGCAAAATGAATATTATTTTTTGACAAAATAAATACTTCTAAAATATAAAAGTAAAATGAATATTCATTTTGGCAAAATGAATATTTTAGATTTTTTTTTGTAAGAAGCTTTTATAATTGTGATTTGTGACGATGACGTAGTATGAATGGTTTAAAAGAACGTCAACATAATATAAGATCTGAAATATACTTTTTTTCTTTGTAACTGGAGATCTAAAATATTTTTTTGGGTCGAAGAGATCTGAAATATCTCCAGCGAGACTAATGAAAATTGCAGCGAAAACGTTTTTACCTTAGTCATCACATTTAAAAGATGAGTTGAACAAAGAAACATACCGTGATAACGATGAAGAAGTGACGAGTTGCCAAAGAGAAGCCATACATACTTCTCTCTTTCTCAGCCCAGTTTGTCTGCAGTTTCACAGCTTCGTTTACATATAATTAAGTCGCTCGAAATTTTAAAAAATTAAAATTATAATAAGAAATTCAAGAAACCAAATGATTCGTGTAGTTAGGTAACTGTATAAAGAATCATAGATCTATGGTATATACTAGAATATTGATGAGCATGCTTATTATACGCTGACGATGAAGAATGATGATGATGGCAATAATAAAACAAGAACATAGAACTTACAGGTTCATTGAACCTGGCTGCCTTTTTTCTTCATCCACACAAGAGTGTGGGTTCAGATTTATATATAGACGCGACAATTTTAATTTCTCCTTCATCAACTTTTGAAATATATTTTCTTTTTGAAATACCCAATTACTTGTGCTATTTGTTTCTCTCGTATTATATACTCTTGTTTCATTATATAAGTAGTTTTGGTTATATTTTTTGTTTCAACATATAAGAATTCTCTTCTTTTTGAAAGTTACCGTTGGTAATACATATGAACAATACGTAAACTATATAATTAACTTTTTCATTCGTAACACTGATACAAGTTTCCATATTGAGTGTAGTATATATTACAGTGATGTGGATCTTTCACATTCAACAACCTATAAGAAAATGTGACTTGTACTTATGAAACTCACAGGATTTGTCCAGAAGAAAAAGCAAAACCATTAAGAGAGAGTGAGAATCTGGTTATATCATAAGTTCAAAAGTCTTTGGTGCCCATCATATCAAAGTTTAGCATGGCCTATATAATTCAAGGCCAGTTCATGAGTCAAATTAATTATACACTTTCTGATAGTGTATTATTACTCCCTATGTTTTTATATATAATTAGTTTCGAATTTTTTTTGTTTGTTTCATAATGTAAGTTGCTTTCAAAGTCAAATACATAAAATAATATAATATAATATTATTTTAATAAAAATTAAAAGCAAAGTTAGAAGTGTGATTTGTTCTTGGTTTTTTTTCTTTTTTAATTAACTGATAAATCTATAAATGTGTTTTTCTAAATACTTGTGTTTTAAGCAAAACGACTTATAATTGAAACATAGAGAGTATTAAATATTAAAAGCAACAATAAAAGAAAATACCATAAAAACGAACAAACTTGAAAAAAGCAAAAAAAAATTAAGAGCAATCAAATTGAGGTAAATATTTGTTTAGGGTTTATATATATATATATATATATATATACCGATTAGTAAATGAATAAATTTACAACTTTTTAATTCGTATTTATAGTTTTAAAACTTGATTTTCTTTTCACTTTAGAAAAATATTTGTATTTTAGAAAAAAATAATTTTTCTAATCTTAAAAGATATACCGTACCACGAGCCTTCGACCCTCGTCTCCCAGATGTCGATTTTAATAGTGAATCCATCTTCCTTGCGTCTACGATATGTCCAACAAATTAGATATGGGCATTCTAGTCTCAGGGTCGGGTTTGGGCTGGCTTCTTTCGAGTTCTAATCTTCCAGATCCAAATCTTTCGGATCCTATACATCTGGACCCAACTAGGTACTTGAAATTTTTTGGTTTGGGTTGGGATCAATTTCTTTCTTGTCCAAGTTGGTTCGAATCTATAATTAAACTACATGTAAAATACATATAATTATTAGGTCTATAGTGGGTCCATACCGGATTGAGGTATTTAAGATCATAAAAGATTCAAACTACTCAAGCATCATTAAATTTAACTGAATCCATCATATTTATCTAACTTTTTATAAAATAACCAAAAACAAATTATGAACAATTGAAATTAAACATTTTCGACTCTAAATTTGACATTTCAAATTTGTATTACTTAAAAATATTACAAAATAATAAAAATTATTGAAAACAAAAAAAAATACAACTAAATCATAAATTAAAATATATAAAATAGAACATATGGAGTCATTGTCTTGGATATTCATGTTTTGGTTGGTTATAAATTGGTTCTTATCGAGTTGGGTCTTCGGGTTGGTTTTTGGGTATAGGTCTATTCAGATCGATTCTTTTTGGTTTTGATTCTTTTAGATCGAGGAATTTTGGATCCAACTAAATACTTATAAATTTTTCAGTTCAATTTCGGATCGAATATTTTCAAATCGGTTTTAGTATGAATTTTTGGATTCGGATAAAATGCCCAAACCTATAACAAATGGTGTTTTTTTTACTGATACACATATATTTAAAACGCATTAGAATTACCATAAAAGTAAATCACTTTGAATAGTTATGATTTTGGAAGATGACCTACCTACTATATAATTAAGTTTAGAAAAAACAAATGGCACGTTGTTAAATCTATTACACCCAACTTGGGCTAGGTATAGACTTTTAGTTAGTGCTTCTTTTCATATTTTTCCAAAGATTGACGTTCCTAGTTTTTTAGATTAACTTTTCTAGTTAACTAATGATCTAAATATATACTGCTACTTTTAAATCGTACCATATTATATGAATTTGTATCCCCCAATTTATTATTCTTTAGATCATTATTGTAATGCGTAATTTCTAGTTAATGTTAAGAGATCACTATGCACAGTTTCACTATTAATAAACTTTATTTGACTCATATACAAAATTTGAAATTAAAAACTAGTACACGTTTTTCTTACAATACATACAATGTAAAATAGTAAATGTAAGACTTGAGCCGACAAAAGCATCGTGTAAAGTATATCACGGTGGCCGTTCAGTCCCAATTGATCACGTGTCCACCAAACCTAGTTGCAACCCAATTGGCTTCTTTGGATTCTTTGTTTTTTTTTTTGGTTTTTTATGCCAATTCCTTTATTTTTGTTAGACATCAACCAAAATAAACTATAGTTTACCTAACATCAATTTTAGTTCTTGGTACCAATTTGAGTTAACTAGCCGGATACTAAACTTTGTTATAAGATTTAAGAACTCAAAGTAAAAATTTAGTTTCTTTGAAATATACAGATAGCAAAGGAAAATTTATGACAAAATTGCGTTTTAAGTATTGGATGTGGAATTTAATCCAATACACAACAAACCACACCTATCTGGATCCAACTTTAGCTCTCTACAGCTGTTTCTTTAAGAGGTCTTCACATAATCATATTAACCTATCTCCAGTTAGCTCTAATTATGTTATTCCCATGACTTTGCGCTAACATGTGGAACAGGAGGAACTTATCTCCGGTTTAAAAGCCGTAGCTTTACTGAATGAAGAAGAAGTTGCCCTTAAAGTGGTAAGAGACGTTAGTTTGATGATACTTAATTCAAGGAAAATTTTAAATAATACTTTGATGAGATTTGTGATCTATATTGTGCGTAAAGGTTAATGAACTTTTGAGTTGTAACTCAATGAAAAAGAGAAAGAGATTATAAGCTCAGGAATGAAATTTCGCCTTATGTATGTGGTGTTGTTACATTTAGAGGATGGTGTGTAAAACACACTTCAAAATAATATAAAAGAAACGTAAAAATGTAATGATATAAAATATTTTTTATATGTTTATTTAGTATGATAATTATTAAAGAAATATTATTAAATCATAAATTAGAAGATTGAAGATATTAAATAAAAGAGTTTTGGAATTTCATAGTTGAATAAATTGAAAAAACTTGATCAATATGTGTTGAGATAAATAAGATAGATAGATTAAGAATCGATATGTGTCAAACGTATATGACATCATCATATAATTCAGATCAAACAAATATGTACGAAATTATTTAAAGTATTTCTGATAAAAGAAATATATACATGCTTGGAACTATTTTGTACATTTCATCTTTGCTGAATCTAGATCCTACAACAGATGTCCGGGAGTGGTCAACTCTCATTGTTTTATTTTAATCTAATAAAATATCAGGATGTGGCATGGGATGGGTTACATATCCGGGAATGGCATGTTCTTCCTATTTTTTTTTTTGGTACAAATGTTGTTCTTCCTATTTGTTTGTAAAGAACACCCTCATATTGAATATAAACTAAATTACAGGATGTATATAATATTTTGGGATAATTTCAAGTTTACTTCATATTTTGTACCACAATTCATTCATGTTTATTTTTATTAAATGGATATTTTCACAAATATCTTCTTCATTAAAATTATAAAAGAATTTTCTACCATTACTTTATAGATATATAAATTTCAATAGTTATTTAAATAAACAAATAAAAAGTTATAGTTTTAGAATTATATATTTTTAAATTCAATTTTATATATCTTTTTTAAAATAACAAATTATTATTTTCAATTTTTTTTTGAATTTTTCTTAAAAAAATTTATTTAAATTTTAGGTATATATTTTTATATATATATATATTAAATTCTAAATCCACCTTCCAAAAATTCTACCCGTCAAATATAAACCTTAAATATATATTAGTTAACATAACTGACATGATCATATGTTACCTATTAAAACTGAATAAATATCTATTTGATGGAAGAACACTGTATTATCACTAGTTCTATTCGTAAAGATCCTCATATGATACATCTAAACTCAGCTTCAAAGCCTCCAATAACATTTTTATGTTTTAAATTAAAGTTATAAATGTGGTTATGGTAAACATTAAAAGTAGTATTTTTAATAGTATTAGAAATATGGTAGTTTAATCAATTTCTCATAACATTTTGTATGATTATTAGATGAACCAATAACGTTAGTTTTGAATATAACAAGATTGAATAGAAATTTGACACAAGAAGTTAAATTGAAAATACCCTACCATAATTTAGTCTTGGGTCGAAAGCTTACTTTATTGATTTGAAGTAATGTGATTACAAAATGCCAGGCAAGTAGGGCTTTGATTGGTCAACAAAACCGCCTCACTATTATCTGAGCTAAGGACAAAAATAAAACTATTTGGTAGAAAACAAATGAACGTAGATGCATATGGAAAATAATTCAAGATAAGGGTCTCTTAAAATGTAATGTGAACGACTAAATCTGAAAGCAAACTCAGATATATAGATTAAACACAAAAGGCGTCTTTGCTCAAAAAAAAAAAAAAAAGATTAAACACAAAAGGCGAAGATGAAACTTTTCATTTTGGTTTTAGGCTCATCGACTAGACTCATGTTCTCTTTTTTTATACACAATCCATATAAACCATATTTCATAAAACCTTATATGAGAAAGACAAGTGTCATCCTCTAATCTACATGAGTGCTTTGAATCGTTTTGCGGTCTCGATTGACATAGCTTTCCATACTAGTTTGAGAGACACTTCCTTTGTATTCGTCAGATGATTGTTGCTGAAGTGAGATAAATTTTGGACTGGACCGTGTTTTCATTAGGCCCAATGTGGAGGTGAGAATAACTTCTGGTTTCCATATCTTCTGGCCCAAAATCAGAGACAATTTATGTTGTTTGCGGCAACATTGGACAGTCTTCCTCTGACCTGAGTTGCTACTTTGACACCCTCCCCCAGCTAACATATTTTACAGATTTAAAATTATTTCTAAATATAAAATTATTTAATTATATTCAAAAAATTAAATCTCATCATTACCAAAAAAGCCAATCTCTTCTCGTATGTCCATAATACATGTTAATTAATACTCTCTATTTTATATTAAGTGTCGTTTTAGATTTGGACACACAGATTAAGAAAACATTTAATTTTTCATATTTCCTATATAAACACATCATTACCCATACACCTAACCACATTTGAACCAATTAAAAAGTAAATTAAAAAATAAAGTTAATAAATTTTACATTGAAATCCGAAAATGACACTTATTTTGTAACGGAAAAATTTTTCTACAACGATACTCTTTGTGAAACGGAGGGAATGTATAAACGAAAAATTTAGGGAATCTTTCAAGAGGAGTGTTCAAATACAATTTGACACTTCGGCGCATTTTTGCTCTTAAAAAGCAGTATTTGCTTGTAAGACTCAAACTCCTATGATAAAAATGTGCACATATAAAAAGTGATTATGCCAACGTAACTTTGCATGAAATATTGCATAAAATGACCTTTGAATTATCTTTCTTTTCATATGTCCTAAAAATACTACCTCTTTTAAAGATATATTTTTAATATTTTACATATATTAAAAAATACATTTTTAATAAATTTAAACTAATAATAATTCAATTAATTCAATTATTTTTTAAAAAAATTTACAATTCCGCTATAGAAAATATGAAAAATCTTGTGAAACATTTTTTCTAAAGCTTCGATTCTAACGAAACGCACGGAGTATATAATAATAAAACCATTACATTATTTATTTTCAGCATTAAATGAATTAAAAAGCGAGAAGAAAGACAGAAAATGCGTAGGAAGAAAAGAAAAGGTAAAGAAAAGAGAGAAAAACGCGTCTTTGAAAGAGAACGTTCCATTCCACTAGGCATGCAATGCGCGGCCGTGAAAGAAGCTCACTCCTCTCCTTTTATTTATTACTCCCTCCGTTTCTTAAAGTTACATATTCTAAAGAAAAAAATTATTTTTTACATTTTTAATGCATATTTTATTAATTAATTACAAACTTCAAAAAACTTAATTGCAGTTAACAGATTTTTATTGGTCTAAAATTATAAGGAAAAGATAATCACAAAAATTTATACAAATTTAATGTGTTTTATTAAAATATGTGAAAAATCTAGAATATGTAACATTTTGAAACGGAGGGAATAATATACATATATCTTTAATTAACGTTTCTATGTTTCATAAACGTTTATTAATGGGATATAACAAGTCATTTTCAATTAGATTCTCTGGTAACATCAAACAAACGTTTTTGACTAAATACTATGGATTATTGCTTATTGAGAACGACTTGTAAACATACATATACAAAATATTCAAATAGATTGAAAAACATGAGACTGACAGCACCTTTAACAGTGTCAACCCACATAAATTTCTTTAAATAACAAAATATTATTTTTTAACATAAAATTTAGAGTAATTCCCTTAGATAGCCTATTTTAGTTTGTTTGTCCCAAAAATAGTTTTTAAGGAGGAAAATGACCAAAATATTTTTTTTTGAAACTAAAAAATTCATTTATATGCATTTATCTCCCTAGGGTTAACTAATTTGGACTTTAGGGTTTAGAGTTAACGGGTGGGTTTGGGGTTAGGGTTTCAAATTTCAAAAAAAAAATTAAAAAAATCAAAATTTCAAAAAAAAAAAGTCTATTTTGGTCATTTTATTTTTTAGGGCTATTTTTGTGACAAAAACTTTAAAAGGGCTATTTAAGAGAATTGCCCTAAAATTTAATTACTTAATTCAATTTTGTTTAAAGAATCAAACAATTAAAATATTGACATTTGGACAGTGAGATTCCTATGTTCTAAAACCCTTTCAATTAAAAAACTTTCTCACTGTTTACTTTTTTTTTAAAAATCACAATTTATTTCTTCCCTTTTACTATTTTTTATTTTTAATAATTAAATATTTAATAATATTTTTTTTAGACTATTATTATCCTCAATCTCTTAACCGAAATTTTTATTTTCATTATCTGAAACTAAGAATCCCGGTTAAAAAACCGGCGATAATGATAGTTTTATGCTCTGAAATGCTAAGACGTGTAAATTATCTTATAAGAAAAATATGGACTTCTCAATATTATTACATCACAATCTTTTTTTCTTTATCTTGAATTGGTCTAAAGACAGACAATTATCTTATGTTATGAACTCCTGTAATTTCTTGAATCCTTTCTGTCTATCTCAAAGAAAACACCAAGAAAGAAACAAAATGAGACATTAATGTTTAAACAAAGCAAGTTAATACCAACAAATTATTACGTAATATTATTTATTACTTCCAAATATACACACAAAAAGTTATCAAAATGAAAATATACTCTTTCTTCCTTCCTTTCTCTATATTTCTAATGCATAACACACAAGAGTACTTACTTATATATATACACATATACAAACATCGTATATGTCAAGTAACAGAGAGAAAAATCCTTCTTGACCGGAGAATATGCACGGTGGTGGAGAGACGACGGCCACGGCGACTGAGGCGAGGGGGTTGAAGAAAGGGCCGTGGACGACGACGGAGGATGCGATCTTGACGGAGTACGTGAGGAAACATGGCGAAGGTAACTGGAACGCGGTGCTGAAGAACTCAGGGTTGCTCCGGTGTGGGAAAAGCTGCCGCCTACGGTGGGCTAACCATCTCCGGCCAAATCTAAGGAAAGGATCATTTACTCGTGATGAAGAGAAGATCATCATCGAGCTTCACGCTAAGATGGGAAACAAATGGGCTCGTATGGCTTCTCTGGTTAGTTTTCTCTCATTATTAAACTCAATTTTCATTTTAAAAAATAAACATTTTTACGATCTATATTTGTTTTTGGGCAATTCTCTTAAATAGCCCTTTTTAAGTTTTTGTCACAAAAATAGCACTAAAAAAGAAAATGACCAAAATAGACTTTTTTTTTTTGAAATTTTGATTTTTTTTAATTTTTTTTTTGAAATTTGAAACCCTAACCCCAAACCCACCCCTTAACTCTAAACCCTAAAGTGCAAATTAGTTAACCCTAGGGGTATAAATGCATATAAATGATTTTTTTAGCTTCTAAAAAAAACATTTTGGTCATTTTCTTCCTTAAAAACTATTTTTGTGACAAACAAGGTAAAAGGGACTATCCAAGAGAATTTCTCTTTGTTTTTTCCATTGAATAATCTAAAGAGTTCTAAGAATTTATATGTGAAATTAAATTTTGGTCAATTCTTTCAAATAGTACTATTTTAAGTTTTTGTCATAAAATAACTTTAAAAATAATTAAAATATTTTTTTTATTTTGAAAAATTTAATATTTTAATTTTAATTTTAAAAATTTAAATCATAATTTCAAAACTTCATCCCTTAACTCTAAATCATAGATCTAGATTAGTTAACCCTAAACATATAAATATATAAGTATATATTTAATAAAATATTTTAATTATTTTCTTCATTCTATGTTATTTTTGTAACAAAAATCTTTTTAGAACTGTTTTAGGATATTGCTTTTCTAGTTAAACACAAGCCTTGCATGTTTCAATGTTTTTTCGTTTTTTAAATATCTCTTCATTTAATTAATTTTTTAAAATATTGTAGTTACCTGGACGAACCGACAACGAGATAAAGAACTATTGGAACACAAGGATGAAGAGAAGACAACGAGCTGGTTTGCCTTTATACCCTCACGAGATTCATCATCAAGGGATTGGTAATGATGATGAGTTTGAGTTTAATTCATTTCAGTTCTCAAACCAAGACCTGCATTCTACTCACCAAAACATGATTCAATACACTAATTCCTCTAATACTCCATCACCCTCCTCTTCATTCTCTTCTTCCTCTTCTCAACCTCAGAAAAATATGTGTTTAGATCCCTTAATCTCTACTAATCCCGGCCTAAACCACATCCCCGATACTCCTTTGAATATTGATAATATGTTCTCTCTTTACAACAATAGCCTAGAGAATGAGAACAACCAGTTTGGTTTCTCTCTTCCCTTGTCCTCATCCTCATCGTCGAATGAGTTTTGCTCTACCAATAAGAAAGACATTGACGCTATGAGTTATAGTTCATTGCTTATGGGAGATCATGAGATCATGAGACCGAGTTTTTTCCCTTTTGGACTAGATAATACTGTCCTAGAGCTTCCTTCATTCCAAACACCAAACTATTTGCTCAGTTCTAATAGTATTCGTGACAATAGTGTGCATCTTTATCCACTTGCGGGCAACAGTGGATTGCTTGACACCGTCTTAGAGGAGTCTCGAGCCTTGTCTCGCGCTGGAATTTTCAAGGACGCTACGGTTTCTTCGAGTGGTCTATCTGTGGATCAAGACAAGAGAGTGGAGATGGATTTTGAGAATCGGTTGATAGATCATCTAAACTCTTCTCATCAATCATCATTTGGTACGAACTTATATATGAATTTAAACCATTTTCAATTATACACTTTTTTGGTATTAACCATTCATTTATATTGCATAGAAGCCTAGTAGATGTGTTAGTCCGTATTTCATTTTTTGTTTTTTGAATATTAGGAAAATAGTAATAAAAATGCAACCGAGCCAAGTATGGATCTTTGGTAATATCGAAGACATATATTGATTTTTTTGTTTAATTATTTCATCCTAATTACTTTCTCCGTCCCTCCGTTCTATATTTAGATATTTAGAAGAGTTATTATATTTTAATATGTAAAATGTTCTCATATTTTTAAGTAATTTTGAGTTTATTAAAAACTACGTAATTAATCAAATTTAATAATTTTATTTTTAATTAATCAAATATTTTTTAGTTTATATTTTTAATAATATTTTTTAGATGAAAAGTAATTTTCTTAATAAGTGTGTTTTATCTAAAATATCTTATATTTAGGAACGGATGGAGTAGTATTTAACATCTTTTGTTCAATGAACAGAAACAACCCCTAATCTTGACAAGAGGTACAATGAGCCGACGATGGTGAATGCAACAATGGTTGAAGACGGTGACATATTGATGAGCTTTCTCAACAATTTCCCTTTAAAGACACTGTTACCTGATGATTGGCACCGGACAACAGAAATCCAAACAGCCTCACCGAGCAGAATCTTTATCGGAAACCATCAAGGTCACATCAGAGTGGAACCACACAAGTCGCCGTCTTCTTCCGGTATTGTAGATCCTCTGGCCTCGTTGGGGTCATGCTACTAGGGCAACATGCCTAGTATCTGCTAATTTGGAGTGTCTCCCCATGAGCAAAATCATTTCTTTGGTATTTGGAAAGCAAGGCGAAAACGCCGAAAAGGCCAACTGAGAGCTTAATTTGTTTTGTTTGTGTAAAATGTTTTTAAGTTATTTAGTTTGGGATTTGCTCTGAACTTTATGTTAACATGTTTTCAAGGGGCTAAAGGAACAAAAACACAATTTTAAAGAAATGAGTTTGAGCTTACAGTTTTCTTTTCGTCAACTCATGTCATACTAAATGATAGTTCCTTTTACTACAAACGTGATTTATAAACAATGGTACTAGCTAGTGATAAGTCCAAGTAGTGCACCACCTTAACATTTTTGAGGATCTCAAACCAGAATAAACCGGGAAGATTAATTAACCTCATTTGATTAGCTTATATATATATGTAGTTTGGGTTTTACAGAGGAGAAGAGTATTACCCACGTCAGGAAGAGTTATTAGGTATAAAATCGGGGGAGGAGTAATGTGATTGGGTAGAGAGACGACTGACTTCGCTAGTTGCATACACTGCCAATGGCTTATGATGTCATTTGCAAATTATTCCACACTCTTCCAATAATAATGTCCATAAATTTCGGCATCCCAAAGAAAAAAAATGAAGATAACTCTTAATATGCAAGTAGTCAATATATATTTTCTAATCTTTATATACTTGCACCTTATCTGAGTTCTGACATCACTTTACAGTTCTTAGATCATAAGTCTCTTTAATTCCTTTTACATTTCATTTTACTTTACGTCTTTTATTTGTCACTCAAGATGACCCTACAGAAAAGGAAATAAAACGTGATCCTCCAGATATAGCTCATTTCGCAAAATATAGTTTATCTCTATAAAATGTCATGTCATATGATACTGAATCAAAAAGTACCATGCGGGCGAAAGTACTACTTTTAAAGCTAAAATGCACACCTTCCGAGATTAGCATTAATATGCAACTAGAGATTATGGATTCTGGCCTGGTCTTATTTCTGGCATAGCTGGTCTTACATAAACTAACTAGAAAAAGTAAATGTATTTGTTAGTTTTGAAGACTCGGCCAAGCCTATGAATGAGTACGGTATACCATTCACGACCACTGACAAAGTCAGATTTGAAATTGAGTGAAAATAATAATAATACCAAAAAATATTAATAAAAAATCATATAAGATGTTTTTGGATGTGGAGAAAATTCTTAAAGATGAAAAAGTTTGTTAAAAACTATTCATAGAATGGATGTCAGAATGGTGCATTCGCTTCTTTTTGGCATATATGTATGGTCTTCTCTGGGGCGTGTTTTCAAACTCTTTTGAAGACATGGTCAACTCGATTTAAACATCTCAGATAATGGCTATGGTTAAAATGTTTTATTTTCTTAAAGAGGTAATAAAAAAGTGAATATATCAAATTCTGGTAAAAGATAAAATTGCGGAGAAAGAAAATGCTAATGTAAATCTTCAAGAAGAAATTGCCTTATGGGGTATAGTGGAGACAATGAAGCAATTCTCTTCAAAAGGTAGCTCTTAGAGCATGAACAATGAGGGTTCTTAAGGGGTGGAGACCATTTTTTTTTTAAAAAAACTATTCCTTAAAACTTTTCTATAAGAACCCAGCTCTTGCACTGTTTGCGGGCTCCACTGATACGTGGCGACCCGCGATTGGTTAATTATTTTTATTTTTTTTTAAAAACGAAAAAGTAAAAAAAAAAAAACTAAAAACCCAATGAGGATTCTTAGGGTTAATCATGGTCTTAGGAAATGAGACCCCGGTGGAGTAAAGGGGTTTGGTTCACTCATGCTATTCCTAAGTATTCTTTTCTACTATGGAATGTGATGCAATAATCAGTTATCAACAAGAGAAAAGGAGAAAAACGAAGTGTTGAGTGCATCATGTATTTTGTATCTTGTGTCTCACGACTCTCACCTCAATAGAGACCCAAAGTTAATTATATGTTCTTCAAATGTAAATTTTGTACTAATGTAATTGTGCAAGGTGGTTTTACCTCTTTACCGAAAACCTAAACAATATAAATAATTAATTTTGAAAAGATTGAACTTGAATGATATAATACCTACTAAATACTCATTTACCACTAGACCAATATCTTATTGGTGAATTCAGATTTACAAGACACATTGCACTAACAGAACTCGAAACTCTCATAGTCTCATTGATAGGACATGGAACATACGGGAAACAGGTTGTCGAGTTTCTTTTGAGGGAATATGGAGAGTTTAGCCATGTTCGTTCGTCAAACGCCAGCGTCTGAGTACAACATCAATAAATAACAAGCATGAGAAAGAAATAGTGATGCATCGTTGTTATATGATTGTCACCGTAGCTGCCGTTGGTGACTTTTTCACCATTGCTGTAAATTTCAGCGGCTCACGCACATGTATTATGTGTAGCTAGCGTTCAGTTTTTACATCTTTAAATTCAGAATTTTGACTTGAAGCTGAACCTGTCACATATGATCCCTTTTATATTTTTTGATCGCGCGTCAATGACACTGTCTTCAGTAAACGAACAAGGCTAAATGTCAAAGATGTAGAAACTTGTGTTTCTAGTTGATTAACAAGACATGTCAATTAAATTTTGTATAGTAATCAGAATCCTAATTAAAATTAACCAATATGGGCCGTTATAAGTGGGCCTAAAAATGGGGCCCACAGCTTAGAAATGGATGCTTTGACTATACATTACAGATTTGACTTCATAGCTCGAACCAAAAAAATGCTCTTCGGTCACTCGTTTTTCCTCTTCTCTCTCACTTTTTCTTTCCTTTTTGTGTTCTCAATCTCTTCTATTCAATTTGATACGAGAAGAAAAGAAGAAGAGTTTCTGGGCATTATATGATCTCTAGTTTTGGGTTTTCTTTTCCCTGTAGGAATCTGTCTCCTGTCCAATCAATGGTTCCTTGACATTTGCTGATTAAATAATTCGTTGCTTTGTCGTAAAATTTTCACTTTTTCAAGCTTATATGCCTGCAAAGTGTTTGCTTATTATATGCCCGAAGTTTGCCCAAAAAGAGAAAATAACTTCTTACTGTTGAACTGTTGTCTTTTGCTCTGTTTCGCTTTGCTTGTTTTCTTACATGAACTGGTAATAACTCTTTCTTCTATATATTCTTTTTTTTTGGTATATAAAGTCTTCATATCGGCATTGTTGCCTTTTCTTAGTTACTTTCTCAATTTGATTGCTCCTCCTCGCTTAGATCTTGTCTTGCTTTTCTCATAATTTTACAGGTCACAAAGTTGATTTATTTTCTCTTGTTCTTACCATGGGACTGAGTATTGATCCGTATGTGGCTATAACGGCATTTCTTGTCGCCATTCTGGTGGTTCCAGTGAGTTGCCAAAGGCCTCAAGTGGTGAACCTCGGTGCTGTTTTCACTTTTGACTCCATTATCGGAAGAGCTGCTAAAGTTGCTCTCGAGGCAGCTGTCTCTGATGTGAACGCTGACAGAAGCGTTCTCAAAGAAACTGAGCTAAGGCTGTTTATGAAGGACTCTTCCTGCAATGTCTTTCATGGGTCCTTTGGAGGTACCATGTCTATTCTTCTAGTGTTTTATCTTTATTTTTAAATCATTTGTGTACTCTTTCCATGGCCCCATTAGAATAGAAACCTTCTATTTCGGGATATACAGTCTTAATGGCTTTGTTTGGTGTAGAGTTTTGATCTAAAGTGGATTATTCCTTATTTTATGTATCAAAGGCGATTTACACAAGTTTCTAATTATATGGTAGGAGCTAACATCTGGACCAAATAGAGTTAGTGATAAAAGAGCAACATCAAAGTGGCGTTTTATAAGCTCACATAAGATATATCCTTAATGATTGGCACATCTGTTATGTGTTCCAAATGCTAATAATGCATAGAACTCAGACCCAGTACAGGCTGTTCCTTACTAGAACATGTGTTGGAAGCATAACTTTGGTTTTACCAGTAATGGCCTGGTTTAAGTTCGAGTGGTTGTTGTTTTGCAGCTTTTAAAGTGCTTGAGAAAGAAGTGGTGGCTATGATTGGTCCACTTTCATCTTCTATTGCTCATACATTGTCAGATATTGCCAAAGGGCTCAAGTTTCCTCTCGTCTCATTTGCAGCAACTGATCCAACTCTCTCTGCCCTCCAATTCCCCTTCTTTCTTCGGACTACACCTGATGATGCCCTCCAAATGTCCGCCCTTGTGGATCTTATCAATTTTCACGGATGGAAAGAGGTGATATCAGTTTACTCAGATGATGAGCTCGGAAGAAATGGAGTTTTTGCTCTAGATGATGAACTGTACAAGAAAAGATCCAGAATTTCCCATAAAGTGCCGCTCTCAGTGCATTCTGATGAAGGCTCCGTTACTGACGCTTTGAAAAAATCCAAGTCCCTCGGTCCCCGAGTCTATGTTCTTCATTTTGGTCCTGACCCATTGCTCAGAATTTTTAGGATAGCACAGAAGCTGCAGATGATGACCCATGAATATGTTTGGCTCGCAACAGACTGGCTCTCTGTTACCTTAGATTCTTCTTTGAGTGACAAAGGTACTTTAAGACGTCTTGAAGGTGTAGTGGGGCTTCGTCAACACATCCCAGAATCCGTAAAGATGCAACAATTCAGACATAAACTAAAGAGCAACAGATCAATGAATGCCTACGCGTTGCATGCGTATGACACAGTGTGGATGATCGCATACGGCATCGAGAAAATGCTGAATGAAGGAATCAACATAACATTCTCGTACTCCGAGGAGTTAATTCATGCACAAGGAACTAAACTGCACCTGGAGAGAGTTAAAATTTTCAACAGCGGGAAGGTACTACTTGAGAAACTTCTGCAGGTGAACTTCACTGGTATAGCCGGTCAAGTTCAGTTTGGTTCTGGTCGAAATGTCATTGGCTGTGACTATGAAATCATCAATGTAGACAAAACCGGTGTAAATACTATTGGTTTCTGGTCTAAAAATGGAGGATTGTCAGTTGTGCCCCCAGATTCCCGACACAGACATAAGAAGACTGGCTTTGTTTCTGATGAAAAGCTTGGTAACATAACCTGGCCTGGTGGTGGCCGTGAAAAGCCGCGTGGTTGGGTCATTGCAGACTCTGCAAGTCCACTGAAGATTGTTGTCCCGACAAGAGTGAGCTTTGTCGAGTTTGTGACCGAAGAAAATAACAGTAGCCATCAGATCAAAGGACTTTGCATCGACATTTTCAAGGAAGCGCTGAAGATCGTCCCTTACAGTGTTCCTTACATATTTGAGTCATTTGGGGATGGTCACTCAAGTCCTAATTACAACCACATTATTCAAATGGTCGCGGATGGCGTAAGTACCCTCTTCAAAAGTGTATAAAACTGATTGCAAAAGCCTCATGGATCACTGAACATTTGCAGACTGAGATTCTGGTTGGGCATTCCCTTGTTTTTTCTTTTATTCTTCTGTTTTCAGGTATATGATGCAGCGGTTGGGGATTTTGCAATAGTCCCAACAAGGTCGAAATTAGTAGATTTCTCGCAGCCATATGCTTCCACAGGCCTTGTTGTGGTGATTCCAACTAATGACGACAATGCGACTTGGATCTTTCTGAGACCCTTCACCATTGGGTTATGGTGTGTTGTTCTAGCTTCATTCCTGATTATTGCCGTAGTCATCTGGATTCTTGAACATCGCATCAACGAAGATTTCAGAGGGCCACCTCGAAAACAACTCGTCACAATGATCTTGTAAGCTCAGCTCGTAATATTCACTGAACTTGATATTTCATTCTTATAGTTTTCTCTTGACATTTCTAGTCTGATTTGTTTTGCAGGTTCAGCTTCTCAACCCTTTTCAAGAGAAATCGTTAGTAGTCTTAATAAAAGTTTGATAGAGTTACATTTCCAAATCTATCTGATACATATTTGACTCTAGATTTGTTAACTCATAACTGTGATCTTGCTGCTTTATGTTGTTCTGTCAACAGAAGAAGATACGATAAGCAATCTAGCTAGACTAGTGATGATTGTATGGCTCTTCTTATTGATGGTCCTAACCGCGAGCTATACAGCGAATCTCACCTCAATCCTCACAGTCCTACAACTTCCTTCTGCCATAACCGGCATTGACAGCTTGCGGGAAAGTGAGGTGCCTATTGGTTACCAGGCTGGGACTTTCACTTTAGAGTACTTAACCTACAGTCTTGGCATGGCTCGGTCTAGGCTGGTCCCACTTGACTCGACTGAGGAGTATGAAAGGGCTCTAAAGCTAGGACCCACCACTTTGGGAGGCGTAGCTGCCATTGTTGACGAGCTCCCTTACATTGAGCTGTTTCTTGCGGAACGGACGGGTTTCAAGATTGTCGGAGAGCCCTTTATGCACCGTGGTTGGGGATTTGTAAGTACATTTTAACGTTTCTTTTAATCAGAAGAGAACAAAAAGATTTGTGATCTTTTTCTGTTTGTTTAACAGGCGTTTAAGAGAGATTCTCCACTGGCTGTAGACATGTCAACAGCGATCTTGAAACTCTCCGAGACGAGGAAATTGCAAGAGATTCGGATGAAATGGTTATGCAAGAAGACTTGCGCAGAGAAATCAGATGGGAACCCAGAGCCAAACCAGCTTCATCTCAAGAGCTTCAAAGGGTTGTACCTTGTCTGCATTGCAATCTCGGTCTCTGCGTTTTTGGTGTTTGTTTTCAGGATGATACGCCAGTTTGTGCGGTACAGACGGATGGAGCGGACTAGCTCGATGCCTCTCGCTTCTTGGTCATCTTCTCCTACGATGCGTTTAAGGGAATTGGTGTTTGGTTTCGTGGAGTTTGTGGATGAGAAAGAAGAAGCTATCAAGAGAATGTTCAGAAGGAGTGATGACTCCAACAACCCATCTCATGTTGTGGAAGTTCAAGCTGATCCTGAGGTACGACAAAATTGATGAGTAGATTCCACTTTATAGAAAGAAATTTGTAATGTTATTAGATATGAGCTAACATGCAAGTCAACATTCCAATCTTTGTTCACTAGATTTGATTGTAACTTGGCACATAAAAAGGTGGCAAGAGCCAATGATTATTAACATGATTGTAGCTATATATATTTCAGAGTTACCAACAATTCTTATAAACTATTTCATTTTTGGGGTCAATCTTTTTTCTTTTCTGATTTATTTATATTAATGTCTATAATAATTGCCACGTTCTAACAAGCATGAGCCTATTATTTTTTTTTATTCATCCAACTTGTTGGAGCTTTTATCTTTTTTTTTTTTTTGGAACACATTTGGAACTTTTATCTTATCACATGTTTTTGGTATGCTATCTTGTTTTGTCTGACCAACTATTTGCTAATTTTATGATTTGTTTATATTATTTTATTGCCATATCCATGGCGTTCTGCTCGTTGAACTGAATTATTTAATGACAAGTGTTTATTTATTAAATTATTAATTATTTGTTCCGTTGTTTCTTTCTGAACCATCTTTGAGATAGTTTCAGTTCTGTGGTTTATGCGGCCATTGATCGGTACAGAATCAAAGATAGTTTATATATACATTTTTAAGTCTTTGATTCAATGTTCAACAAGTTGCCATGACACCTTTTGTCTTCTTGTCCCATTCTTTTCTATTGACGTTGATTTTAATGGTCGTCAGTGCCTCTTCGATTGGGTTTCTTTTTTTCTTTTTTGACTCTGAATCATCATATGATTAATATCATGAGCCTGTAAAAACCATTTCTTTTTGGTTCAAAAATCCGAAAAATGGGATTTTTCGTGATGATTAGTGGTGTTTCTATAGGGCTTATGCTCCTATGTGTTTCTGGCTTCTGGGTTTTGACAACGGAAAGTGCTGGTAGAGAAAGTTTCTCAAGAAACTCTTCTTCTGCTTCTCGGCCCAGTTCTGTCAACGTTGGAGCTCTGTTTACTTATGATTCTTTCATTGGAAGAGCAGCTAAACCCGCGTTTATGGCGGCCATTGAAGACGTTAATGCTGATCAGAATATTCTCAGGGGAACCAAGCTCAATGTTGTCTTCCATGACTCAAACTGCAGTGGATTTTTTGGCACTATGGGAGGTACTGTTTCCATATACTATGCCTGAAAGTTTCTTGTGAAGCTGTGTGTTTAGTAGCAGAATGATGATTCTGTTCCTACTGTTTGTCTTGCTGATAAACCTCTTACTGTAATCTTAGTTTTTGCTCGTGGATTACCTTTTCACTTCTTGGTAATTGGACATGAGGAAGGAGATTGGTGATATGTTTTTTTATTGTGTAGCTTTGCAGGTAATGGAGAACAAGGTGGTTGCAGCCATCGGTCCACAATCTTCAGGAATCGGTCACTTAATCTCCCATGTAGCTAATGAGCTTCATGTACCTCTCTTGTCATTTGCAGCAACTGACCCAACGCTTTCTTCACTACAATACCCTTATTTCCTTCGAACCACACAGAACGATTACTTCCAGATGAACGCAGTCGCGGATTTTGTATCCTATTGCCGGTGGAGAGAAGTTGTTGCGGTCTTTGTTGATGATGAGTATGGTAGGAACGGGATATCTGTATTAGGCGATGCTTTAGCTAAGAAACGTGCCAAGATCTCTTACAAAGCTGCATTTAGACCTGGTGCAGATAACAGCTCACTCCATGAACTATTGGTTTCTGCTAATCTGATGGAATCTCGCATCTTTGTTGTTCATGTGAATCCTGATTCAGGTTTAAACGTTTTCTCTGTCGCCAAGTCTCTGGGAATGATGGAGGATGGCTATGTCTGGATCGCCACTGATTGGCTTCTTACAGCTTTGGATTCCATGGATCCCAAAACTATGGATCTCTTGCAAGGAGTGGTTTCTTTTCGCCATTACACGCCTGAGAGTAGCAAGAAGAGACGGTTTAAAGAAAAATGGAAAAACCTTAGAACCAAGGAGAGTTCAGGAGGTGATGATGGCTTCAACTCTTATGCAATGTATGCTTATGATACTGTTTGGTTGGTAGCTCGTGCTCTCGATGTTTTCTTCAGCCAAGGCAATACAGTGACTTTCTCCAGTGATCCGAACCTGAGGAAAACCAACGGTACCAACATTAAGTTCTCAGCACTTAGCGTCTTCAATGAAGGAGAGAGATTCCTGCAGGTCGTTCATGAGATGAATTATACAGGTCTGACCGGGCAAATCAAGTTTGATTCAGAGAAAAACAGGATTAATCCAGCATACGACGTTGTAAACATAAACAGTAGAGGTCCACACAGAGTTGGTTACTGGTCGAATCATACAGGCTTCTCAGTCGAGCCTCCTGAGACATTATACTCTAAGCCTCCAAACACATCTGCAGAGCATCAACGTCTAAATGAGATCATATGGCCAGGAGGAGTAACAAAGATACCTCGAGGTTGGGTTTTCCCCGACAATGGAGAACCGCTCAAAATCGGGGTGCCTAACCGTGTGAGCTACAAAAACTATGCGTCTAAGGACAATAGCCAGCTTGGTGTTAAAGGATACTGCATTGACATCTTTGAAGCTGCGGTTCAGTTGCTTCCATACCCTGTCCCACGTACTTATATACTATATGGGGACGGGAAGAGAAACCCTTCATATGACAATCTCATAAGTGAAGTTGCTGCAAATGTGAGTCTTACTTCTTCTATTAGTTACTCAAATCAAGTACACTGATACTTCACTAACCTCACTCTTTTTCTGTTTTATATATCTTTAGAATTTTGATGTAGCGGTTGGGGATATTACAATTGTTACAAACAGGACCAAGTTTGTAGATTTTACGCAGCCATTTATGGAATCAGGGCTTGTGGTGGTAGCTTCAGTGAAGGGAGACAAGTCTAGTCCATGGTCCTTCTTGAAGCCATTCACTGTAGAGATGTGGGCTGTGACCGGACTCTTTTTTCTCTTTGTGGGAGCCATCATTTGGATTCTTGAACATCGTTTTAATGAAGAGTTTCGTGGACCTCCTAGGCGTCAAATCATCACCGTATTCTGGTTAGTTCCAAGTTCCTGACATAAGATGTGACAAAGATGAGAAAAAACAAAAGAATAAGTGAACTGAAACAAAGTTTAAACTGAGACACTAAAGCTTTGCCACTTCCTTTTTTGGTCTTCAACGTTGCAGGTTTAGCTTCTCAACGATGTTCTTCTCTCAGAGTACGTACTCGATTACAAACTGGAACCTACAACATATTAATCTTTCAAGCCTTTTCTTTTATTCTTCTTCAGGGGAGAACACGGTAAGCACTTTGGGGAGGTTTGTGCTACTCATATGGTTGTTTGTGGTTCTGATCATCAACTCAAGCTACACAGCCAGTCTCACTTCGATCCTCACCGTTCAACAGCTAACATCTCGGATAGAAGGAATGGACAGTCTAATAACAAGCAACGAACCCATTGGAGTCCAGGACGGTACCTTTGCATACAAATATCTCGTCAATGAACTTAACATAGCTCCATCAAGAATCATTCCATTGAAAGATGAAGAAGACTATCTCTCTGCTCTTCAACTTGGTCCCAGAGGCGGTGGTGTGGCAGCCATAGTCGACGAGCTTCCTTACATCAAAGCTTTATTGTCAAACAGCAACTGCGAGTTCCGTACTGTTGGACAGGAATTCACCCGGACAGGCTGGGGATTTGTATGTAAAAAAAACGGTTTGGCTTCAACTCATTTTGTTTGCTCTATTAATAAACTTTTTTTCTTATCGGTTGTTGCAGGCTTTCCAGAGAGATTCTCCTCTAGCTGTAGACATGTCAACGGCGATCTTGCAGCTGTCTGAAGAAGGAAAACTGGAGAAAATCCGCAAGAAATGGCTTACGTACAACCACGAATGCTCAATGCAGATTGCAGACACAGAGAACTATCAAATCTCGGTACAGAGTTTCTGGGGACTGTTCTTAATATGTGGTATAGTTTGGTTTATTGCGCTCACCCTCTTCTGCTGGAAAGTTTTCTGGCAATGCCAAGGGTTAAGACCAGAGGAAGAAGGTGATGAAGTGAGGTCGAGCGAAGTAGCAAGTTCTTCTAGATCAGGGAGAAGTTTGAGGGCAGGAAGTTTCAAGGACTTGATCAAAGTTGTGGATAAGAGAGAAGTAGAGATCAAGGAGATGCTTAAGCAGAAGAGCAGTAAGAAACTCAAAGCTAGCCAAAGTTCAGTTGAAACTCCATAGAGACGAGTTAGACGAGTATAGATGAAAAAGAGTCACATAATTTGTTTAAATAAGATTTAACATTACTTACAGATGTAAATAGATTTTATCATAAGATTTTGTAATGGACCTTGACCTATAAGGCTATAAAGATTTTATTACACAAGTTGAATTACTGTCTTGGTAAACGATAGGGATGTCAAACTGGTGAGGGCAACGCAAAAAGCTTTTAAACTGGTTGAATTGATATGGAGAAAATTAAGTTAGCCAAAATCAATAAAACTGTAAAATCATATTTTCCATAATAAAATCATTTTTTGCCAAATCTGCAAAATCATGTATACTAACATCCTAACTGCTGTGTTTTATGTTTTAATGGAAATGATCACCTTACCAAACAATTTACCTTGGGACTTTGGCAAGATCACAACTCAATGTAGATTATCGGCTTAGACTTTTTTTTTTTAATTCGCCTTGTTAATTGTTTTGTTAGACTTTTTCATTGCTTATCGTGTTGTTTTGCTTTGTGTGTAATTTATTTTGTTTAGCTTTATTTCAAGTCGTAAAATCATAACAACTTTGTTAATTAGTTCCCTAAACTTGAGGTGTGAATTTGTGGAAGAATCGTACTCAGTCAAAATATATTCACAGCCTGTTGCAAGAGACCCGCAACAAGATTTAAAAACAAGATACCAATAACCATAAAATAAAACAATATATTCGATATTATATATTAAAAACGAAAATCGCATGAGTTTGTGTTTGGTTAGTTCATGTAATCTCGTACAAAACAAGATCTTGAAATCAAAAAGGAAAAAAAGAAAAAGAGAGGGTAAATCACACAAGGGATACACAAAGAAACAGAAGAGATGAATCTTTGTCTTAACAATCAAATGCAATGAAGATAAGTGTGGAGGTAATAACGGGGACATTTATAGATGCTGAGGTGAGTGAGAATGCTACGGTGAAAGAATTAAAAGAGAAGATTGCAACGGAGGTGAAGTTATCAGTGAAGCGTTTGATACTTGTGGTCAAGGATAAAGAGGAGATCAGAAGAATGGTTAAGGATGATGAAGATGAAATGAAGTTGATAGATTTAGGAGTGAAAGAAGATTCTCATATGTATTTGTTCTTTAAGCATCCTGATTTGGTTTACAAGGAAGAGAGATCACAAGGAAGAGGAGATGATGCATCTGTAGAGGAGGTTTCATCGGAAGCAGAGAGTAAAAGAGGAAACAAAGAAGAAGATGAAGAGGCAAAGGGTGAAGAGGAAGATATAGCGATGAAGAATGGTGAAGAAGATAGAGAACAAGAGAAGAAGAAGAATGGAGAAGAAACAAAGGATGATGATAATGTTGAAGATGGAAAAGAGAAAGCAAGAGAAGGAGAAAACGAAATGGATAGAGCTTCTTGATTTGATTTGCTTAACCATTCCACTTTCATTAATTTTGATTTTGTGATTATCTTTGTCTTAATGTTTCTTGTTCTACACGTAAACAGCTTAATGAAATTTTATAATTTGTTTAGTTTCTTCTTCTTAGCAACTCTCACCTAATACTGTTAGACTAATTCTTTACGATTCATCAATATAAATCTTTTCCAAAACAAACCATATGTAACTTTAGTTCTCTATTGATGGGATATAGAAAGACTATGTATTTTCAGCTATGGTTGTCTTGGAGACTATAACCCTCTTTATATAGAGAACTAGGGGAAGTCCGCGCTTCGCGCGGAATATTATATTTTGTATAATATATTTTGAAATTTATTTTAAAATTTATAGGATTGTGTTCATCTTTGTTTCAGACCAATTTTGCACATAATTTATTTGCGATTGGTGTAACTGTAAATTTGCGTTGTAGAGATTATAGAATAATGGATTGTTTTATGTACAATAGTGGTTTGGGTTTATTATATTAATCCAAACTGTACAACTATAAACTTTGAATGCTTAAGTTGTAATCTAGTTTTGGTATTTGTTAAAATTCAAATTTTTATTTTCTAAATTGTACTCCCTAACTATGAGCTAACATATTTAGCTTAAATTATGAAAATAAATTTTATAATTTACCATGAGCTAAATTATTTAGCTTAAATTATGGAAATAAATTTATAAATTACTTGTAGCAATAACATGTGTTATACCGGTTTTGATTAATTATAAGAAAACTATCATTTACTTTTAATATTAACATGAATCATACCAGTTTTCAAAGGTTCACCAATGACATATAATCGTTTCTCTTATATTTTTATAAATTTTCAAATAATGTTAAAATCTTTTATTCTAATTCCATTAAGTGATGCCTAGATGCATTTCTAACAATTGTTAGCTCTTATTTTGTTTAATTTCTATCCAAGTTATCCAATTGGTTGGTCAACCGGACTCTCTTCTACATAACATTATTATATTGTATAGGTAAATAGTATTGTCATACAAACATTTGGCTGCTCTGTAGATATGTGTTATTCCATCTTTAGTGTTGTTCTGTAAAATAGTTTTTTATTTCTTAACTGTAATGAGCTTCCATATTGCATTTACCAAGACATTGTTGTGTAGGTCGTTATACATGTATGAGTTGATCATTAGTGTGTACTGTGTGTGTTGATGTTATTGTATATTTAGTTTATATTAAGCCATTTTCTAGTGTAGTGTAACATACTAAACCAAATTTAATTAACAAAATATTTTTTTTTATTATTACTAATCAGATTTAATTTAAAATATTATTTTATTTTAATTTATATGCATATATTAACAAACTTAATATATGAATATAATATTTACTCGCTTATATATACAGAGAGAATTTGAATTGTAATGTTATTTTAAAGCTAAATTTGTTTTTTTTGTTTTTTTTTTGGTAAATTTGGTTTGAATAGAATTTCAATATGATAAGAGCAAAAAAAAATAAAGACACATACACTTTTAGTGGTTTGATCTTCATTAATAAGTTACTCTTTTAAGTTCTCACGCTCGCTTAGAATGAAGAGTGGCAACTGGCAATGATAAAATATGGAACAGAGACTGTAGGTAAACAGCAAATCTAAAACACACAAATATTCTTATTGATCATTAATTAAAACACATTGCCACTCATCCGATCACATAGCATCACCTTTTTCCAGTCAGAGACCAAGGTCTGTGTTTATTTCCCTCAAAGTGGTCGAACATTTGATCTCAGGGCATATTTAGATGTGCTGCTTCTATCTTGTTTTTTTTTTGTTGTTGTTGTGAGCTTTGATACATCGGCTTGTAGATCTTCTATTGATGAATCATACCTCTGTATATGTTCAAATATTGTGATGAACCTTAACCAGAAATCTAAATTCCCTTCCTTTAGCTCATTGATATTCACCTGAACTGTTTTCCACCAGGGACATCTTCTCGTTTTCTGCAGCCATGAACCCGATGGAATAGTCATCGTTTGACACTGGTCGTCCACCAAGTCAATTACTGTCTACGGAACCATTTTGCAGGAGGCTCATTTTCTCTTTAAGTTCCTTATCCGTATGGTTCATGAGATTAGTCGTGTACGTTGTAAGAAAATCTCGTCTATTCCCTTCATGAACATCTCTTTCCAGTCTGGTTCACATTCCCCCTCTTTATGATTAGCTCGATGTTCAATATTGAAAGTGATATCAGATTCATTTGAAGGATATCTGTTTTTCTAAAACAATATCTTCAATCACGACACTCTTACCAAACTCATACTGCAAACCACATATCCTCTCGTGTCTCCTTTATACTCATCTCAAACTCCCAATACTAAGACAAACATGTAAGAGCTCTTCACACACTCCTACTCTGTCTGCAACGACAAAATCTCTTTTTTTTTTGCAACGACAAAATCTCTTTATGCAGTTTATCAATATCCCCCATAACTAACTTAAGACCTGCTCCAAACCAAGATCTTAACAACAACAACATTCATTCTTATCTTTGAAAACACCGGATTTAAAAATAAAATAAAATATGAACGCCATTTTAAAAACAAAACAACTTGTGACTCCAGTAGGAGCATATTCACTCCCATCAGCTCTACACAACGGTGGACTTTCTGGCTTCCCAGAACCGGAGAAAACGCAACTGAACGGTGGAGGAACACCGTCCGGACTTCAAATCGGAAAAAGATGGATGAGTCAGCTATTTCTCATAAATAATTTTACTGCATTACTTTGATGGGTTGAGTAGATGGTTTCTGAGATGAGGAAAGCTAACCTGTTTATAGATGAACCTCCACCGCCTTGCAGAATTAGAACTTACATTCAATACATAGATTGTCGGTGATATATTAATGGAGGGTTTTAAGATGATTATTACGGTAACTGTTATCATTTCGTACTGTGAAGAAGAAGATGAAAGATCGCTTGCGGAACCCTAATCGTCATGAGCTCTGGAGAGGCGAAGAAGAATACGGATCTAACCCTAAATGAAATGCAGCGTTTCATCTAAGCGGAGATGATAAATAGGCTGGATTCTAAAAAGTTAACACGAAGCCTAGAAATAACAAAAGCCCAAACGAACTGCACACACGATTTAATGAAACACAACAGATTGACTCTTATAACACGTGTCACGCCCAGAAGAAACAATTTGATGACGTGTCTTGCTCAGAAAAGAGTAAAGTTGTTTTTTATAGTATTAGATTAACTTCTAGTTCATCTCTTTATTAAACTAGAAATTACTTAATGTATCTAAGTATAAATATTTCATGATACTTATGTTTAAACCTTTACCTTATTCACAATAGTGGCCACTTAAATAGGATAATTAATTAATGACCTTATCCCATTTGTTAATAAACAAATATAACCCCACTAAATGATCTTACAATTTCCCACAAGGTCATATATGTGCCTTAGAATGTGATAGACTGTATGAACGCTCTTTATGCCACTAATCCCAGAAGCATAAACAATCACGTCCATTAATTATACCAACATAGGATCATGGCGGTTTTTGTTACATTTCTTCATAACTAAACCTTCCATGGTCACATACATCAGTATAACCAAATGATATAGATCAATTATAAAACATGTGGCACGAAAATCACATAAAATGTGGTATGTACATGTCGATTTTCAACTAGTCCTACTTTAGTGAGATAAACTTAATCTTATTGTACAAAGTGTATACCGAAAACTTTAAACTTTATTTCTGATCAGAAAATGTGCATAACATAAACCAAATGACAAACTCCCACTAGACTAAATGATCCTCAAACACCGAAATACCCATACTAGCAGTATGCTCATAAAAAAATCTTAGGTACAATATTTTTTGTTAGAGGAGCAGCATTGTGGGACCAACATTACCAAAGCGTGGTTTCATGTATCATCAAAGATATCATCTTCATTTGACAATGCTTTGTTCAAGCCAATACGTTTGCTTTTTTAGATAGTTTCAGTTTAATTGTTTCTTTGTTCACTAGATCTAAGGTGTTGCTTCTTCTTCTCTTTCTCTGTAATCGTTTAGTTTAGTTTTTTGATATTATGTAGTTTCTATCAATTTTTAAAAAAAAAATTGGTAGAAAATCTTAACATTTTTACTAAAAAGAATGAAAATGAACAAGAAGTAAAAACAAAAATTAAATGAAGGAAATACAGAGAATCTTAGAGCATGTTTATCCTAAAAACTGCTAAGGGGTTTCTTAAAAAAAAATTGTTTTTTTTTGTTTTTGGTCTAACTAAAAAAAAAAGTGCACCAATCGCGAGCTGCTACGTGTTAGTGAGACCCGTGAACAGTGCAAGAAACTCTCTAAAATCAGTTCTTATTTTATAGTTTTTAGAACTATTTTATAGTGGGACCCGCAAACAGTGCAAGAAACCTTTGAAACTGGGATAAACATGGTCTTATCCTCAAACGTTGAAACCTTAGCATAAGGTCCTTCGGCCATAAAAGTATAGTGTTGACATTTGTTCTTCACCAATATGGTAAATTATTTCAGTCGAGTCATCTGTTTTTTTTTTTTTTTTTCTAAATACTAATAAAGATCCTTTTTTCCGTGGACCAACAAATCTTGGTGTTGCGGTTGACTTATCCTTTTTTCCCTGTCAGAATCTTTCAAATTGGATTTGGTTACTCAAAGGCAATTTAACATAAAATAAATAAACTCTTAACTTAAACGCTTCCACAATCTCACAAACCCAAAGTTTCAAGAAAAATACGTGTATCTTAGTATATTAGATAAAAAATTATTGAATTGCTCTATAACTCTCCCATACGGACTAACGGCATTTATCTATTTTAGGACTAACAAATTAATATAATAAAATTTACGCTAGTAGTTAAATAAAAATAAACTATATATACCTCAATTTCAACTTTAATTATTATAGACATTTTAAATAGGAAGGATATCCAATTTTAAATCAAAAGCTTTTGTATATAATCTCTCGACCATAGTGATGTTTGTTAACACAATCGCTTTATCTAATCAAAACATGGTTGTACAGAAAATAAACAACATAAATTTCATTATAAATCTATGAAGAACAAATATAATTTAAACTATCTTTTTCTTCTTTTTCGACGTTTTTTTTTAGTCTATTTTATTTCGTGGCATTTAGCTTTCATCTAATTAAGAAAAGCATACACAACATGAACTAATTAAGTGAGGAATGAGTATAATATGTTCATCAATTTTATTGAAAATTTCAGTGACAAAAATGAAATATTAAAGTTTATGAAAATACTTCCTCCATTTCCAGAAACAAGATTTTCTAGATTTTTTGTTTTACAAAAATAGATTTTATATATTTTAAGGTGTTTTGTATATTTATAATAAAAATTAATTAAATGAAAATGTTTGAGTTGATTAAATATCACTAGTTGATAATATTAGAAAATGTAAAATAAAATAAATAATAAATTTATTATAGATATTTATTATGCATGAATACTTTAGAATTTTTTTCTTTCGAGAGAAATATATTTATAAATTTTTTATATTTATTCAAAATTAAAATAGGGCAATTCTCTTAAATAGCCTCTTTTAAGTTTTTGTCACAAAAATAGCACTCAAAAAATAAAATGACCAAAATAGACTTTTTTTTTTTGAAATTTTAATTTTTTTTAATTTTTTTTTTGAAATGTGAAACCCTAACCCCAAACCCACCCCTTTACTCTAAACTCTAAAGTCCAAATTAGTTAACCCTAGGGGTATAAATGCATATAAATGAATTTTTTAGCTTCTAAAAAAAACATTTTGGTCATTTTCTTTCTTAAAAGCTATTTTTGTGACAAACAAACTAAAATGGGCTATCTAAGGGAATTTCTCATTAAAATATCTCATATATTTATGTAACATTTATATAAGAAAAAAACTCTAAAGCGTGTATTCTATTTGGAGGTTAGGTTTTTCCTTACATAGATGCATTGCTAAAAGTCAATCAAATACGTAAAAACCGTTGACCAAAACAAAGACTCCAACAAAGACATTGCTTTTTGTTATGTTAATCTCGCTGTCATTGATCATTTCTAGAGTCTTTATTGTTGTTATCAATCATAAGTAACGTTTTCTTCTTTTTAAAGTCGTGTCTCTCTCTTGGGGTTTGGGATAGGGCTGGGCACGGATCGGATATCCGGGTTTTTGAAGGTATTTGTGATTTGTTTCGTATGTTACGGATATCTAATTTTTCGATTTGCTTTGCTTCGGAAAAATACGGATATCCTAAAAAACGGATATCCGGAAAATAAATAAATATTTGCGGATATTTACGAATACTTACGGATATCTTATCCGTTTTGATTTATACAAATAATCTTAAAAATTCGATACAAATTTGTTTTGTAAAGTATTTCTTTAGTATAATATATAAACTAAAATTAAAATAATTAGTGAATCTACATATTTTGTAAATTTTTTAAACTTTGTTAATAATCATAATAGCACAAAACTTAAGAAAAAGTTATAATTTTCATAAATTTTTTCTCCTCTTTTTATGTAATACATATAAGTAATAATATAAATAAAATTTATCAAATCATATGTAGAATAATTATAATTTTATAATTTTATATATTTAAAACTTTAAATATAATCAAGATATACATGTATTTATACATTGCCGGATCGGAGCGGATATTCGCTTTCCAAAATTTTAATATTTGTGATTTGCTTCGATTTTAACGGATATCGATTTTTAGTATTTGCTTTGCTTCGAAAGGTTGCGGATATTCGAAATTTTCGGATCGAATCGAATCGAATAACAAATCGAATCAAATTTAACGGATAAAATGCCCAGCCCTAGTTTGGGAGGTATCCAATACTAACAAGGGTTATTGATTGCTTCTTCCATTTTCTGGGTTTGTGTTTAAAGTCTTTTCTTTCTTACAACGTAAGTTGTCTCTTCTCTTTAAACTCAGTGCCATGTTATAAAGTAAAGAGCTTTCGTAATGCGGACTGTTAGAATACAAAGAGGGTTTTTAATTCTCAGGTCTTAGTCGTCTCTCATCCACTTTTAAAAGGCATCCACTTTTTGTGATTCAGATTGAATCTTTTTCCTTTTTAGTAAAAAAATGAATCTTTTTTTATTGTTTCAGAATTTTCCCTGAAAAAAACGATTTTTGTTTTCTTTTGGTGAACCCTATTGGAATTAACATAAATCTCGATACAATTGTGTTCATGTTGTTAAGCAGTGTGGCTCCTTATTCTTCAGGGCAGGAAGCAAATTGGTGAAAAGTTTCCTGTTTTGGAAAGGTTTGGTTTGTCTTCTTCTTCTTTGGAAAGTGGGTTGAGAAGCAGCCTTCTTCAAGGGGTTTTAAGCAATCGGTGAAAGTTTCCTGCTTTTTGGAAGGTAACTGTTTGTCTTCTTCTTTCTTTTTTTGGGAAAGTGATTCACTTTCATGGCTATTATACTGTATTTAGTGGAGTTTCTTCCTGAGATTAGGTTCTGCTATGTCATTTGTATGCAATTTGGTTATAAGGTTTGTGTTTTGTATGTTGAAGGATTTTTGGCATATATGTTTGGGGGTGTCTTTTCTGTGCCTGTGAATAATCCTCACTTGCGCAAATCTGGAAGTAGGCTCATCATCACCAATCTTGGTACTAAGCACCTTCTCTTATTTTATTTTCTGTTGTTTATCTTTAGATACTAGAAAAGATGGTGTGACTGAGAATAAGGTTTTGACAGGAGAGAATGACTTGAAGAACTCAAGTATGCAACTAGGTACAATTGCAAAATTGCGAAGCCCTTTAGTCCTTAGCAGCCTCAAGGTTTTCTTCCTTTACTCAAACTCTTGGATTTTCTGTGGTTGTAGCATGTTTCAATGATGCACAGAAAGCAGCTCTCTTGCTTGGCTTTTTTCCATTTCTGTGTAATCTAATGGACTGATTTGAGATTTAAACCTTGATTCTTCAGGTTGCTCTGTATGTTGGTGGTCTTTATGTTTGTGGAAAGGTTGGAGTCCTACCTTTTGATTTGCCTCATTAGTTTTGAGTTTTGACTCTTATCATTACATGAACATGTTCAAAAATACTTGCAGATTGGATGGGAATCTGTAATGAAAATGGGACTAGACACACGAGAACTGTTCTTCTACGAGACTTTTCTGTATTATAACCCTCTCCTTCTCATTGTAAGTCTTTCTCTTATCAGTAAGTCAAAACCCTTAAGGTGTGTTTGTTTCCTCTAATATTATTCTGTTACTTTCAGACAATGATGGTTTGGCTCTGGGGTGTTAACTTGTGGGTGTTTTCTCGGACTGGAGTCGATTATGCAGCAATATTTTATCTAGGACCAGATCATCTTAGTCACAAAGAGATATGGAAGGTATTACAATTCTTAGTTAGAACCATCTTTATTCCTTTTTCATGCGTTTCTTAAAATCTGCTGCTGTCACAGTGTGCTAGGTGGATGACGACGATAATATTAACTAGCATGACTGCGTATCTGTATCTATACTCGCATGGAGATGTATCCTTGGCTGCATCTCAACCAGTGTAATAGATGCATCTTCTCTTATTTTACAGAGTTTTTTGATTCATTTTCTTCATAGAGTTTGACAGTTCTTTTTTATGTTTTCCAGATTGTTTTGTATCTCTCTGCTCTGATCATTCTGTTCATCCCTTTCGATATCTTCTACATGTCCTCTCGTTACTACTTGCTATGGACTTTTTGGCGCATTCTCTTCCCTGTGCAGGTACATGAATACATTTTGTTTTTTCATGGTAAAGATTCAAAAGTTGTTTGCTAACTTTTTAGTTGGTGTTGTCACAAACAGACGGTGACATTTTCAGACTTCTTTCTAGCTGATATCCTGACATCTTTGTCAAAGGTAACACAGTTTTTTTAAAAAAGAACTCTATATGTTTTGAATCTAGTTTATGAACAGCAACAAAGTTTTTTGTGTAGGTTCTGTCTGATTTGGAGCGTTCAGTATGTCGTATGGTCCATCGACAGGTTAGTGAGTTATCTATATTCTTCCATAGTACAATGCTATCTATCTCAGAGCCTAAGATTCATTGCAGGTAGCTACTGTTGCATGGTTTGAAGCAGATTCGGTTTGTGGGAGTCATTCCGCTGTAATTCCCTTGGTTCTTGTCTTACCTTATCTTTTCCGCCTGTTCCAATGCATTCGTCAATACAAAGATAGCAAAGATATTGCAAACATCTGGAATGGTAGTGGTGACACTTGTAATAAGAAAACTCATCCTTTTGTCTGATTTGTAATATCTCTGCCTTCTCTTTTGTTCAGCTGGGAAGTATTTAACGGCTGTACCGGTCATCTTCCTATCAGCACTCAAATATTTTATCGATCAGGATACATGGACTTACTCCATTCAGCCTGCTTGGATCCTCTCTGGCCTAGCTAACACTTTCTTCTCCTTCTTTTGGGATGTTTTACGCGATTGGGATCTAAGGTAACACTCGAGTATATATAAGAACAGAGTTTTCTAGCCTTGGATTCAGGTTTAGATCTCTAAAACACTTTTCCTTGCTTGTAGTGTCTTCACTCGGATTTTCAAATTCACCAAACCAAATGTTTGCTCTCATCTTCTTTATGGACGCCGTTGGGTAAAGCAAAAGTTTCTTCTGTTCATTTCTGTCCAACCAACACTGCATGACACTCAAAACTAGCTATATGTGAACTTTGCAGGTGTATGTTTGGGTGATAGGAAGCAATCTAATACTAAGGTGGACATGGACGTACAAGCTATCAGCTCATCTCCGTAACAACTACATCACAGTCTTCATCATCACTTTCCTGGAGATATACAGGCGGTTCCAGTGGGCGTTTTTCCGTATAGAGAACGTGTGGTACAAGATCAACAACTCCAAGCGTACTACTTCTCATCAGACCAATCCTGTTTCAATCCAAAACGATAACATCAGCGAACAGGAGAAGTTACTCCCACATAGTCACAGCCTCCGTGTATAAAAAATGCCACAGGTTTCTTGTTTTTTTGTGCTGAGTTTTTTGAAAACAAGTTTTGAACAACAAGCACATGCACAGTACACTTTTCACTTGTACTTTATAACTTGTAACTTCTATTACAGAGAAAGAGAGAGACTGACTCTCTAATATACAAAAAGATGTGTAACTCTCATAGACTACTTCTCCTGGAATAATATAAACATTACATGTTTTTGTGAACTTAAAAAGCATACCCTAAGTGCAACTAAAACTGGTTTTATCTGGACGAGTGTAGCACTAGGGGTGAATGATTGGGTACATGTTTTTGTGTTTTGTACTAGGACCATAAGTCCTATTCAAGTATTTTAATTTTTGGGTTTCAGTTTGGTTCTTCTCAGAGCAACCCCAACGGTAAATTTCTTACTTTGAGGTTTTCACAAAAAAATATTATGTATATTTTAATGCTATTGAATTATTAAGTTTTTGTTTTAATGATTTTGGAGAATGTAACCATTTAAAAACAGACATATGGTATTTGGAGTTTTATTTGAAGATCTAAAACTACCATATTTAAGAAACTATTGTGTCTCTCTCTTAATTTTTTTTTAATTTATATTTTCTTTTAATGTTTAGAGACTCCATAAGGAACTCCCGTTGGAGTTGCTCTCAGATTCGGTTTGGATCAAGTTTTATCAGATATCTGAAATTATCCGAAAATATTATCTAACATTTTAACTTTGTCTAATGGATTAGGTCAAGTAAAAGCTTTCTTGAACTATTATTAGTTCTTTACTTGATCCAACATAGATACTAACTCTCAACAGATACAAACACAAGTTTAGTTATTTACCAACTCTTCTCACAAAAACATTTTCTCAATCATTTCGTCTTCTTAAACCACTACATATACACACACTTGACTCCAAATGTGAAGCATCAAACATCATCATCATCATCTCTTTTGATCTAATCTTTCAACTGTCTTGTTGATTTTCCCTCACAAAAAGTTGAGAATGGCATCCAGAGAAATGCTGATCATAATCTCAGCCCTTGTGACTACATTCATCGGTCTAGTAGTAGCTACAGACCATACCATTGGTGGTCCTAGTGGTTGGACTGTAGGAGCTAATCTTAAAACTTGGGCTGCGGGTCAAACATTTTCTGTTGGAGACAATCTTGGTAATGGTTCACACATCTTTATATTAAACTTTGTTTCAACATAAAATAGACTAAAATCAAAACCTGTGTTCTTTCTCCAAACAGTTTTTGCTTACCCTTCTGCATTCCATGACGTTGTTGAAGTCACAAAACCTGAATATGACAGCTGCAAAGCGGTTAAACCGCTTATAACGTTTGCTAATGGAAACTCCATTGTTCCTCTCACTACTCCTGGAAAAAGGTTCACATACAAATCAAGACTTATATGATGGATTTATATACTTGACAACTGCTTATAGTAACTCAGGACCGCCCAATTTTAAAACTATATCGTTATTTCTGTAAATATATTGTTAAATTAAAACCTGAAACATTAAAATTTTAATTATTTTCTTAATATAAAGCCTATAATTTCAAAAAAACAAAACAGGTTAAATAAATATATATATATATATATATATATATATATATATATATAATGTATACATATATATCAGATTTCAAAAGTATATCTTTATTTCTTTAATTATCTTGTTAATATTATTTTTTTAAACAAAGCATCAACAATTTGAGACGGCACTAAGAACACATTTAACCATGTTTCTTAAGGGGTTTTTAAGAGGTGTGGATTTCACAAAAAGTTAAAACTCACCCCTTATATCTCTTCTACCAGAGGTGACTTTTGTAGAGTTTTTAGACTGTTCGCGGGCTCCACGACACGTGGCGGTCCACGATTAGCTAATTTTTTTTTTTTTAATCAGACAAAAAAGAAGAAAAAAAATTAAGCCCCAAATAGGCTCTTGGGCTTAAACATGCTCTAATAGTTCTTAGACCACCTCCATTGGTGTTTCTTAAGTAGGGATTTTAAAGAAAAAGAGAATAAAAATAAATGAAAAATGTGAAAAATAAAAAGAACCGGTGCTAAGCGTGGGCATTTAAGAAATGTTAGGGAACCCATACGTGTCAGTCTCCCATTGGACCGCGAAACAGCTGTGTCTCTCTCTCCTTCTAGTGTCTCTCTTCTTGGTCTCTCCGTCTTCTCTCTTCTCTCTCCGTTTTCGACGAAAAAGCAAAGCAAAGTGATTCCGAGAACGACGTTGAAGACGATGATGATGACGACGAATTTCGACGGAACCGGATTGGAATCGGAGGATGAGGAGATAGCAGAGCACCGACAGTTCGTCTTTCTTTATTCCGCCATAAACACCACAAGCTGCTGCTCACACATTCATCTTGCTGTTTCAGCCGCAACGTCAGTCTCTCTCTCACTCTCTATTGTAATAATCAAACATTATCCGTAGAAAGCTTCCTCCTTTTTTTTGGTTTTCTCAGAATTGCTCTCTGTCCAGACATCAAAGCAATTTTTTAATATTAATTTTGTAGGCAGTCATGGCATCTTGCAGCAAGGCAATGCAGATTACGATGCTATGAGGGAAGCGTTATATGAACACTATCATCCTCTTGAGTTCTCTCCTGTCATTCCCCTTGAAGAGAAAACCAAACTCATGGAACAATGGTACTTTCTTCTTACCGATTACATACATTGATGAGTGTTGGTTGTGTGAGGTTAATACACTTTTCTTTTAATGTTTGTTGGTAATTGTTAGGTTGAATTAAATAGAATTGATTGTGGGTTAGTATTTGTTAGGTTGCCGGATAGAAATTGATTACGTTGAAGTGATTTACATTTAGTTTTTTTTTTTGTTTTTATAGTTTTAGTTAAAGGCATTGATTGCCACTAAAAACATAGCCATTAAACTTCAACAACTAAAATTTTTAAACCACTTTAAAATCAGAACAACACACACGTTAAACAACACACAATCCTTCTCCTTTGCTATTTCTTTCCCCTAAGTTATTCCCTTCCACGCCATAATCAATTTTATGGATTCATATTCTCAATCTTCTACCTTTTTAGAGCTCTTAAATAATCAACAACCAAACACTCAGTCTAGTATAGAAATCTCTGCGCCGAATGTCTCTTTCTTTGGTCCCTGGTCTGAAGATGCAAGCATTGACGAATCAAGATTTCAACTAATCCGCTTTTTCTAGTTTACAATTTCTATTTGTATTTGTATTTTTAATATGCTTTTATGTCTTTTTAATAAAATTTAAATATGTCTAAATTATTCTTCTTAAAAAAAAAAAAAAATTAAGAACCCCATAGGGGTTCTCCCATTGGAGACGAGAAAATTAATTACATTAACTAAGGTTCTTAAGTTCACAAATCATCTTATTACCAATAAATTTAATCTTAAGAGCCCATTAGAAGCTCTAATGGATGGACATGCTCTTAGTTACTCTTGTTTAGGTACTTCATTTGTGGAATGCCGGGACATTGTACACAAGGGATGAAACTCGAAGTAAACGTTATCCCAACCGCAAACGCAGCACCAACCGCACCGCTTCCAAACTCTGTTCCATCTTTAAACGCACAGTCACCTTCTTCTGTTCTACCTACACAACCTCTGTTGCCTCTTAACCCCTCTCCTTCTTCTTCAACTCCTCTTCCTTCCTCCTCTCTGCCTCTTCTGCCAGCACAGTCACCCGCTCTTTCTCCAGTAGGTACTTCTCTGCCTTTGTTCCCAGGCTCACCTAGTACCTCGAGCAGCACCACCACCAAAACCGTCGGGAGCTTCCCTTCTAGTGCTACGGGAACGACTGCTGATCTTTCCGGAGCAGAAGCTCCTCCTGTTGACTCCTCCTCCGCGAGAAGCCTTGTTTTGGGATTCGGATTCACGGTTGCTTTGATGCTTAGTTTGTTCTAACTGATTAAGTAGAGAGATATTTTGTTCGGAGAGGTTAATGTGTTTGCACTTTGCAGTTTACTTTCTTGTAAGAGAATGTGTTTTGTTGTGTATTGGTTAAATATGCTGTTTTTGTTTGTGTTCTCTTATTGTATACTCCCTCCGTTTCATATTACTTGTCGTTCTAAGTTTATTCACACATATTAAGAAAACATATGATTTTGTATATTTCCAAAATAAAAACACAATTACCTATACACATAACCATATTTCAACCAATAGAAAAATAAAAACACAATTACCTATGAATCTTATTAATGAATTTTGCATTGAAACTCTAAAACGACACTTATTTTGAAACGAAATTTTTTTACTACAACGACAAGTAATATGAAACGGAGGGAGTATCTGTTTATTTCTCGTATATAATATTATTACAATGTATATACACTATACAGAGATAAAACACATAATCTCTACATAACATTTCACTAAAGAAAATAAGTAATATATAATCTACTTTAAGAAGATATTATTCGTTTGTGTATTTTAGTTGATTTGAAAATATATGTAGAATTTACAATTTTGTATAACGTTTAATGATTTCGAAATCTAATAAGTGAATTTAGTTAATGTTTTGTAAATATTTATATGAGAAATTCTGTATGATGACCTTAAAAAAGGTTTTATCACAAATTTAATTGTTAAAGGTCCAAAATAAACAAAAATATGTTTCATTAAAAGGTAAATAAACATTTATATTCGTTAATTAATTTAGACTTAAAATTCAGATTTGAGAGACGAGGTTTTAGGGTGGATTTATGATTTTCAAAAATAATAAATAAATACTTAAAAATGGATTTTAAAATATTTTTTTTAAAAAAATAGCGTAAAAAATATTTAAAAATTAATTCGAATTCAAAAATAAATTATTTGAAAATAATAATTTTTATTATAGCTATATATATATATATATTTCTTGTGTCGTGGTAAGCGGAAGATAATGTCTGCACAAAATAATTATTATATAATTAAGTAATTATGAAACTCATGAAGAATGACTATCCCTAATGTGTTGAATTCTTCACTCACGGAAAATTGTGAGAGATGATTTGTTTCCCCTGATAAGCAGAAAATATATCGAGTCATGCATGGATGTATACTTTAAAACAAAAGGCTATGTTTGAGAATAACATAAGCTTCAAAGCTATTTTAGAGAGGACTAAAACAACAATCTAAATTATCAAAATAAAACTTAGATAGTCATCAAACCAAATATGAGTTATAATCAACTAAAAAAGTCATGTTTGAGAATAAGACACAGTTTCAAAACTATTTCAGAAAGTACTACTACAATCAATCTTCAATGAAAAAGAAGATAGTAGGAGATGTGAGGGCCATTGTTAATCTTCTGTTTCAGTATTGACAAAATTTCAGTACATCAAGCTGACCCATGAAACACCAACGAGAATGACAAACTGATGAATACACATCTGATCCAACTGAATGTAGGATACCACCAATTTTCAAAATAGACTGACTTGAAACTGAATATATGGTACACCGCCTCTCGTTCCTCTCCATGTAATGAGCATGAGATTAGAAGTATACCAAGTCAAGGATGATACATTTCATAAGACCAACCAAAACAATAAAAAGCAAAATCAGATGAAACATATTCTGAAGAAACGTTACATAAATGTCATAGGATAGCAATAAAACACATCAACTCCTCCTAGCTCCAAGGCAATATAAATCAGTAGTAAATTGTAACTCTTATAGCTGAAATGATACTTTCTTACAAACTTCCAATCCATTAACTGATACTCTCATCCCAACATTATGTTAATACTGTTGCGGTTCTGCAACTTCAGTCTAGTTCTCTTCACCACTATCCATCAGCACTGTGATTGTATATTCCCCCAAAATGCCTCTCACTTTAGTTGTTATCAATGAATCCACTCCCATCAAAGCATTGAAAGACAGTGTCATCATTTGTGGGGCTTGTTCAAACACTTCAGTCTCTACTTATTCTCCAAATTCATCTAACACTTCCATTTCCACTATGTTAATCACTGTGATTACTTGCAATTTGATGTTAGGACGCACGTGCGTTTGTGAGTATATGCCTGTGAATTTATATCAAGATGATTGTCTTTGCAATATTAGAGCTCCGCATCAGAAAGATAAAGACGAGGATGAACTTGCAGTTTCTGTCCATGTTTCTCTATTTTCTCAGCTTGAGGTCTTTGATTGATTGTTGATGCCTTAAATGGTGTGTACGTATAAGCTCTTTGCTATTTGTTGTAGACCCTGTTAACTGCACTCAGGGCTTGACACAGTAAACTATCTTCCATCTTAACCATCACTGCCTTGTATGATGTAAGTCCTTTAGGTTCTTTGAGCCTGATGATCTCTTTCATTTCCTTCTTCAGGCCCTTGTAGAATATATTAACCAAGCTCTTCTCATCAATACATGTGACTTGTGCTTGCAATTCCTCAAATTCATTGATGTAATCCTGAACTGATCTTGTCTGAGTAATACTGCATAGTCTCTGCCAGGTTCATCATCAAGGGTGATTGTGAACCTTGCCAGCATTTTTTTCTTTGAAATCAGTCAAATCTACAAACCTCTGTTCCACTACCTCTCCTTCAAACCAATTCAACAATCTCCCCTCTAAACTCAGGGAAATCAGCTCCAGTTTCTACTTTTCCGTATAACGAGCTACACAAAAGTATCTTTCTACACAGAATCTACAGCCATATGGTCTCACACCATCAAACACATGTAATTTTATCTTTTCAACAAGTTCTCCCTATTAGCCTGAGCTACATCGATTTCTCGATAACCTAACGGTTCTTTCTCTTGGTTCTGAGGATAATTCAAAATCGGTATCTGAACAACTAGATCCGATGACGATTCATTTGATTTACCATGAGGTTTGTCCCGATGATGATTCGATTCAATCCGCCCCAACGTCTCTGGTAGTTTGAACTTATGTTTCTCCATTAGATCGAATCTCTTCTCCCACGCTTCAATGCAAGTTCATCAACTCATAGTACTGAATTTAAAATAGCTAAGAGAAACTAGATATTGTGTATATATATAGAGTGGTTGAGTCGATTAGTATTGAATAGTCTCTTAATGAAAACATCTTTTTGACCACAACTCGAAGAAGATGTTACTATCTCTAATATATATACATAGTTGCTTTAAAATAAAAACGATTGACGAATGTGTACAAAGTAGTAGCCACTCAAATGTGGTGGGTAAGGATGGAACACAATCGGTCTAGGTGGCGGATGCAACATTATTAAATAACCACATCTTGGTTGTACCCGAACATAACCACGTTCTTCCATCACGAAAGCTTCTTCCGCTTCGTGCATAATATGTTCAGATAGTGATTGTTTATATAGATTTATGTTACTTTGATTTTCCTCTTTTGCCGACAATTTCCTTTTCTAAACCGGTTGAATTATTGACTTAATTTCCTTTTTGGTTTCTTCTTATTTTTTGTTTGTTTTGGAAGGTTTTATTTTTCATTTTTCTCAAAATAAATACTCTCTCCGTTTCACAAAGAGTGTCACTTAGACAACTTTCACACATATTAAGAAACTGATTGAAATGTATTTAAATTTTCATTAATGTAATCTATTTAACCAATAGCATTTTAGATAAATAAATTTATTTATAAGTTTAATGCATTTTGTAATTAATATTGAACTGAAAGTAAATATAAAGTGTATTGGAATTGTAAAACGACACTTTTTATGTAACAAGAAAGAAATGTTAAAATGACACTTAATATAAAATAAAGAGAGTACTAATTTCAAGAGGTTAGGAGCGGATCATCACAATATAATTTTATAACTAGAATGTGTTGCGTGACTGTGCTGATGTTTATTTCATTTTATTGGTTAAATTTAAGATTGATTTTCTATATGGTATTAGTTATTCATATTTATGTTGGATACTTGGACAACCTAAATAATGATGTACTAGGTGGTTTTCCGCGAATTTGCGGTAATATATATTGTATGAAAACATATATTATGTATATAATGTCATAAATATTGAATAAATAATTAAAATATTAAAAATATAATTTTCAACTTTAAATAGTTTAAAAATCTAAAATCTTAGTACTATTTTTTATTAGCATGAAATTTAGTGATAAATCAATAATATTAATTTAAGTCATTAAGAATATTTACTTTATATGATTTTGATCAAATAATTAATAAACTAATGATCAATGAACCAAACAATCTATTTTAATCACTTTATAATCATCATATTATTGTTTGTATCACCTCATTTAAATGTAAATTATTTTTCAGATGGAAAGTTTCTATAGATTTGAGTAAAATAATGAATGAATATTTAATAATAACAATGTTGGTGGAATTAAATATGCAATTATCACATTAAATTTTCTAACACATATTATGCATCTTTTTGGTTATTGCTTATTTCTTTTATTACATTATAACCATTGTATTATCTAAATATATCACCTTATTTAATTTTGATGCAAATTAATTCTCAGTCGCAGAGTTTCCAAAAATTTAATATAAAATAACTGATAAATATTTATTAATAACAAATGCTTGTGGAATAATCATATATTTATATTGATATGTAATTATCACATTAATTTTAATTCTCTATAATTAAATATATAACATTTGCAAATTTATTTTTGTTCACCAAATATTCTATTTTCTTATAAATGATTTATATGTTCTTATAAATCATTTAAAATGCAAATACAATGATTTTGGAAGACAAGGAAAAAAAAATTATGAAAGTTATTTTTTACTTTATAATGATTTTTAAAGAATGTATGAACTTTATAAGACATTATATACTTATATATGAATAAATATTAATGTAAAATGTAAGGTTATTATAATTATTTGTATATAAAAAATATTCATTATATTATGTAGTTTATTAACATAAAAAGAATTAACCAAATGTTATTGGGATTTAAATAAATTCAACAATTAGTTACCATAACTTATTATTTATCAAATCATTTAGATTAATTGGCAAATGATATTAATTAGTTATAGACAGATTTTAATTTAAAATCCAAATTAAAATAAATAAAATTAAAAATTATTAACATTATGGTACTCTAGCTCTGATTTGCGATAATGTAACCTAAATTTTTGACATTATGGTACTCTAGCTGTGAAGAAGAAGATAAAAACGCAAAAGAAGAAACAAAAATCAACGGTTATATGCTTGCAAGAGACAGAGTAAAGAGACAAATCAAACCACCATCAATGTTTGAGGATATTGTTTTCTTAGCCTATGCTCTAGCTGCAGCTGAAGAAATTGAAATAGATGAGCCAATGTCTTTTAAAGAAGCTATGTTGAGTAAGGAAAGAATATTTTAGAAGAACGCTGCAAGTGATGAGATGAACTCTCTTCAAAGAGCTGGTACTTGGATACTGATTAAAAAACCTGAGAATGCTAAAGTTATAGGCAGCAAGTGGATTTTTAAGTTAAAACCTGGAATACCCGGAGTCAAAGATCCAAGGTATGAAGGAAGCGTGGTTGCACATGGATTTTCTCAAAAAGAAGGAATCGACTACAATGAAGTGTTCTCGCCAGTCGGGAAGCATGTGTCAATAAGATTGATGTTGTCTCTCGTGGTCAATAGGGATTATGAGCTTGAGCAGATGGACGTTAAAACAACATTCTTCCGGAAATCTAGAGGAAAGAATCATAATGAATCATCCATAAGGATTTATAAAAGAAAGAGATGAAAATAAAGTTTGTTTACTAAAGAAGTCATTGTATGGATTGAAACAATCACCAAGGCAATGGAGTCTAAAGTTTGATAGTCCTTTAGGTTCTTTGAGCCTGATGATCTCTTTCATTTCCTTCTTCAAAACCTTGTAGAATATATTAACCAAGTTCTTCTCATCAATAGATGTGACTTGTGCTCGCAATTCCTCAAATTCATTGAAGTAATCCTGAACTGATCTTGTCTGAGTAATATTGCATAGTCTCTGCCAGGTTCATCATCAAGGGTGATTGCGAATCTTGCCAGCATTTTTTCTTTGAAATCAGTCAAATCTACAAACCTCTGTTCCATTACCTCTCCTTCAAACCAATTCAACAATCTCCCCTCTAAACTCAGGGAAATCAGCTCCAGTTTCTGCTCTTCTGTATAACGGCGGAAAAAAGGCCTTTCATAAGATCATAAAATTTATGAATATATCTATAGTATAATATTAAATTTTATTATTTAATCAATTTTGTTAATTTTACTAAATAATATAAATCTATAAATTTTATATTTTTCAAAAAAATATTTTTATAAAACAACGATTTTGATTTTCTTAGAAAAAATATGTACACGTGGCATCTTTGTCAGCAAAATTAGCTGACGTAGCATCCACGTCACCAAAATTAGATGACATGGCAGCTGATGTGGCGACTAGTGTATGATTTTGCGAAAAAAATAAACATCAGGTATGTTATTTAAAAAATTTGAAAGTTCAGGTATGTTTTTGCACAGTGATATAAATCGGGTATGAATTGAGCATATAACGGCCTACACAAAAGTATCTTTCTACACAGAATCTCTAGCCATATGGTTTCACACCATGAAACACATGTAATTCTATCTTATTCAACAAGTTCTCCCTATTAGCCCGAGCTACATCGATTTCCCGATAACCTAACGGTTCTTTCTCCTGGTTCTGAGGATAATTCAAAATCGGTATCTGAACAACTATATCGATGACGATTCATTTGATTTACCATGAGGTTTGTCCCAATGATGATTCGATTCAATCCGCCCCAAAGTATCTGGTAGTTTGAACTTATGTTTCTCCATTAGATTGAATCTCTTCTCCCACGCTTCCATTCTGTTAAACGACTCTCCATTTGATCGAGTATCTTCTCCCACGCTTCCATTATGTTAAACGACTCCTCGATACTCTTCTCCATATTGTTCCCCGACGAGACCAAGAGTTTACAGCCATCACTGAACACTTTGAGCTCCTTTTGAATCTCTTCAATCGATTGTTCCAGCTCATCGACCTTCATCTCTGTCGCCGCTGTGTGTCATAGTGATGATCAATCCGGTCACAAACGCACCTACCCAAACTCGGGTATTACTAAAAAAATTATCACAAAATAGTCCACAAAAATTAAAATGATCAAAATGAATTTCATTAAGAAGTTAAATGACAATTATATTTCTACTTTATAGATATATTAGCAATAAATAAATACTTAAATAAATATTTTTCTAAAAGCAAAACTTTTATTTTTGAAAATTTTAAGAAAAGGATTTTACTTTAAAAAAAGTTTAGTAACACGTTCTTAAATATGTACGATATCTTACTGAATTTGAGTTAGAAAAAATCTGTGAACGTGTGTGATATCTTTCTCAATTTGTGTTTAGGAATGCTTTCTTAATAAGTATAATATATTTCTAAAACTTAGGAAAATTTTAATAAATATGTATAATATATTTATAAAATTTACAAAAAATTTCATAAATATGTACTTAAAATTCATTTTTACATATGTATTTAGGAAGACCGTCAGGAGTATATATTTATGAAAATCGCACACAAACTGAATTTGAATTATATATATATATATATATATATATATATATATATATATATATATATATTTAATAAGATATGATAGATTAAGTATAACGTCTTCCTAAAACTATCGGAAGACCTTCGTGAATTTGATATCTAAATTTTATAAAAAATATTATACATATGTAAAAAACATCTTTATAATTTTTTTAGGGATGTTATATATTGAGTATATTATCAGAAATATCTATATAAATCAAATTTATAAAGTTGCGAGACACAGAGAATTTTTTTTTACCAAAAAATACTAACCTTAACCAAAATTCTGAATTAAACTAACTGAACTAACCAACATTCAAACCGAAATAACCAAAAAAATCAATTTTTGAGTTTTATTCAGTTTAAATCAAAAATTTACTAAACTACCGCAAAACCAAAAACTTCGGTAAAATTTTTGTAACAGAAAACCAAACTGAACCAAATTTCTTTTGGTTCATTTCGGTGAGATTTCGGCTGATCCAAACTAATCGAATTCCAAACTAACCATTCTAAGTTAATCGAAGAAACCGAACCCACAAGCATTCTAACTCAAATATGCTTAACTTTATAAAAAAATTTGGATGTATGATCGAAAAGTTAAATGCATTTTGGTAATTTATGTAATAAAGTTAGTTTTTCAAATATTTCAACGTATATCACAAACGAGGATGGTACAAAGAATTTAGACTCTTTATGACATAGTAAAGAAAAAAAATGGACTCTTTATGTATTACATGTATTTGTTTTTCTAGAATTCGGGTTTTGGAAAGTTAACAAATCCCGTGACAAGGAATGTAGGTGTGTCTGAAAACTCTAGTGAGAGCACTGACTAGAGTGTAATTTCCGGAACCAAAGCAAAGACACGATTCCACAGAACGTCATTATCAGTAGGGCATTTTAACCCCACATGCGACAACAGAGCGTGACATAAAAGACGGGGAAAGCTCTCATTTTCTTCAAAATGACACGACTTTCCAAATTACAAATGATACTTTCAAATAAGTGAAATAACAATTAAAGAAGAAAAAATTGATTCATAGTCAAGGACAAGGACCCACCTGTTCCATCACTTAGCAGCTTCGTCTTTAGCAGCAGTGGCAGAAACGTAATAAACAACACAAAAGAGGGCATGAAGAAAACACAAGATCCCTCCAATAGATAGATAATGGTGATGTGTGAACCCGCAAGAGGATCTTGACTTGCTGTTCGACATCGTTCCAATCACCAAAGCCCCAAATCCAACGGCGAATACGATCCTGTAATTATAATCCAATCAACACCCACCACGTGTCATTCATCCAGGGCCACCAATTATTATTGCCAAGAAAATTGTATTGAGAATTGTTTAGACCATCATTATCCCTATCTCTTAACCGGGTTTTTTTATCAATTATTATTATCAAGAAAATTGTATTGAGAATTGTTTAGATCAACATTATCCTCGGTCTCTTAACCGGGATTCTTAGTTTCGAATAAGAGACGATTTTTAGCTAGAAAAAACTAAGAACCGTCTCTTAAATAAGAGATATAAAAGATATTTCTCAGCCGAAAATTATAAAAGAAAAATAAAGCAAAAGAAATTCAAATCATGAGTTAAAAACTTCGGTTAAAAACTTCGGTTAAGAGACTAGGGATAATAATAGCCTTAACGAACGTACCAAGTGAGGACGAGACAAGCCATGGAGATTTGTTTAGTGGAAGAAGATCTTTGAAACTCGTCTTGAGAGCATATACAAAGACAGCCTCCGATTAAATTGATGAGGACATGAGCCATTACTAATATCGCTGCTGCACCTAAACCTAGCCTGAACGCGTCCTGGCTCGGCTCTCTGCATTCAAATAGCCACAGCCTCATGTGCTTCACCTGCATCCACATATCGAACCAGACCATCTTTTAGAATGTACACTAGAGTAGGAACTAGATTGAAAACTTGTGGACAGTTTGAGACAGTCCTATTGAGAGATGAAGATATATATATATTTAATACCTGATTTTGAGAGACTTCTGCTTGGATTCCGAGGATTGCAGCAGCTACGTCTAAGCCCACGATGACTAAACAAACAAGAATACCTCCTATCCTCGTCATTTTTGAATAATTAGGACTTAGTTTTGTTGGAAATACTTTGAGAAGGTGAATCAAGAAGAGGAGAGGATGTTGCTTGAAAAGGGATGTGAGAGTCGGTAGGGTAAAGTCTAGTGAGTAAATATCTTTTGTCACCAAATGGCTTTGATATATATGAGTGTGTGGAAGGAGAGAGAAAGAAAAAGACTAAAAGGTAGAATATGATATAAAAGACCATGACATACAACCAAAAAAAACATTAGCATCTTGGTGAATGTTTAGCAAAAAAAAAAAAAATTAGCAGATTGGTAAATAACTATTAGCATCGGTTTATATGTTTTGGGGTCTAAAGCTGTAAAGCATCAGCTTCATGATAATCTGAAAACTTTTACAAAATTAAAAAGAAAAATCATTTAAACAAGTACATATGTACTATGTTTAGTTTGGGTGACTGGAACCATGTTCTGAAGGTTGAATCGTCTTGAAACAAAGATCATGGAATAAATATGGTTAATTTAAGTGACATGGATAAATTTTTCTTGACATCTATCAAATGTTTTTTTTTTTATATATGCTTATATGAATGTGCGATCTATTGTTTTGGAGTTTTACATTATCGTCTAACCTTGTCCATTACTTTTACAAATAATTAATGAAGAAATTTTGATCGTCCGACATTAAACTCACTCCTTCGGCCAACATTTCAATTCGACTAGGCAAACAAAAAAATATTAAAAGAACATACTTCGAACAAATCGTATTTCAATTTGATAAGTAGAGTTGGAAATTTTTAAACATGAAGATAGTAATTTTTAATTTAGTGCAGACACGAATCATTGACTTTCCTGTTTCAGACCCACTGCCATTATTCATAACACTTATACCCGTTATACAAAAAAAAACGATGAAACAAAAGATACAGAAGATACCAAGTATCGAAAGAGAACATTTGTATACAAAAATCAACAACGATGAGACAACTCACCAAAGATAAGCACACACTCTCTCACTTTTCTCAACATTGATATTATATGTTAAGTAGATGCATTTTACTGATAGATCGAGAGAGAGACTAAGGGAGTTTAGTAGAAGTGGTCATGAGTACACTAACCTTTGGTTTCTGAGAGGCAGTGTTGTTCTTAGTTCTTACTTGTTGTCTTTTGCATCCGTTTTAACGGTTTTCTCTTTCTCTTCTTCTTCTTCTTCTACTTCTTCCTCCTCGTCATAGTATTTTTCATCTTCATCCTCGTCACTGCCCATGTCATGGTCGAAGTATTCTTCATAGAACTGATCGTCTGTGTCATCATCCTGACCGTTCTCCAGCTTGTTTCTAGGGATTTGTTTGATTAACCTCTCTTGGATACTGTCTCTGATTGCAGTTCCCTATTTAAATCAAAGGTTATACAGAACGTAAGTACTAACTTGTTAACGTATATGCTACTAGTTGATAATTTCATCAAGATTCAACTTACCATCTTATGGCAACCTTCTTCAAAAATTTCAAGAAATCCAGCGACCCATCGATCTGCATTCTCTACCCACTCGTTGCGCAGCATTTTTACAGTTTGGATCTGGAAAATCCGGGTTTAAACATTTACAGAGGAGTGAGAACAGATGGGTATCAATCACATCGAAATCTTCAAAATATATCATATTACTAGGTAAAGAAAGAAAATGCATTCAAGCACAGTAGTGGATACAAGTGATCAGGCTGCTACTATGAGGATGAAATTATTTTACAACTTGATATCGCCTGGCACCACTACTACACATAAAAGAATTACTATTTTGACTTTCAAAGACACAAACCAGAAGAAAGAGATAAGAATGCTTTTTGCCTAGAGGGTAAAAATCCTAAAAGAAGTGAACGAGGTTCAGGTTATGAGAAGTTGGACTGCAAACGTGATACAAGAAGGTGCTAGACAAGTTCGAGGAGAGACATGAAGAGGCGAACACACACCCTAGAGGCCTAGATTTAGGTTATTAATTATGATGGAACAATTAAGCAAATGGAAGTTGAGAGAAGTCTAGACATACCTTTTCTCCCACTTTTTCTTGTTGTTCTTTGACCCTCTCCTGGAGTTTCTTAAGCCTCATATTAACTCTTAGTCTCTTTTCCTGTTGCAAATCAATAAACCCAAAGCTGACTCCTCCAAGTGAAAAAGGTGGCAAAACAAGAAAAATTAACAGGTAGCAAAAAAAAATGAAAAAAAATGATAACATGCCTTGACAAAGCTAACTCCAAGATCTTCCCTCGAATATCCTCTATCCAGATTACGCATGACATACTGGTTGTAATCTTTCACTATCCTCATTATTATGTCCGAGGTTGATATTCCTTCAGTTCGCATTGTCTCCTTAAACCTCCCAACTTTCTTAACCTGCATATCAAGATGCTCAGTTAAACCATAAACACAAAAAGAAAAAACATCAAAAGCAGAAGTATTATTGAAAATTCTCCCCAACTCACAAATTCATAGACATCCTTTCCAGCTCCGCTGGTGTCAGCATACCTGCGAATAACATTAATTCAAACAAGGAAGAGCATAAACTATAACAAGAAGGTAGTAAGAGGTGAAAAAAACAATAAATAGTTTAATTTCCAAAGGTAAATCAAAAAGAAAACATGTTCTTACGGAAGGGAATCATGGGCAACATAATCAATCCGGTTATTGTCAAGAAACTCTTGGTTGATCACCCATGGTGCATCCGGGATAACTTCATCCACCCATCTGTATAATAAAACAAATTTTCTTTTACTATAATAACACAATACAACAACACAAACAAGATAAGAAAAAAAAAAGGAAATTACTTGCAATGCCGAAGCGATTCATATCGCTCTTCAGCAGTCATCACAGTCCTTCCCTTGTACTTATGTGTAGTTTCATCGTTGCAACATCCCACAAGAAGGTAAGTGTTTGGAAACCTAAAGAAAATGGCAAAAACACCATAAGAACACAAAACCATTAACTTACCTAACTCAAAATACAAAATCAAAATCGAAAGCACCAGAAAATTCAGAAACATTTAGCCATTGCAAATTTGCAACAAACGAAACATTTTACAAAGAGAGACCAATCAAACTCATACACCACAATGCCTTGCATATCATCACAAATATTGGCAGTAATATCAAGCGACGAAGATCGAAGTCAACAGATCACAGATCAATAACACTGAGCCAACGCAAACAAAATCGATTTCGAATCAGGGATGCGGAATCTATCTACTGGAGATAAGAGGTTACTAACGATTTCTTGGCCTGTTCGAGAGATCGAGCGTGACCGAAGTGGAAGAGATCGTAGATCCCATCGGCGTAGACACGGACGGGACGATCAGTCGGAGGCGAACTCTGGATTGCTGTAGAGTCGGGGAGTGCGACGGCGGTGGAAGGGAGGTCTGCAGTGCGATCGCCGGAGACGTTGCTCATGTTTTCCCGATGGAAGAGCCGAAAGCCACGCGCCTTATAATATAAAACGGAAAACTACAAAGAAAAAAAGAAGTGATTGATAGTCGCTTCCCTCTTCTCTCTTCATTTTTTTCGCCAACGATATCTATCTATCCTGACGGAAAACTACAAAAACTTTTTCTGAATTTTTTCTGGAAATATTTTTCGACTTTTTTAGAAAAAATATTTTAAATTCCAAAATATTAACTTTAGAAAAAAATCTTACACTCCATCCTAAAACATATTCAAATCTAAATTCTAATATATATTAGTAAACCATAAGAGTATAAATATTATTTATTTGTTTAATGAAACATTTTAGTCATTTTACTTTGATGTATTAAATTTATGATAAAAAAATATTTAGTGCAAATTTCTCTATTTTATACTACATATAAATTTTATAAACTAGTACATTTCCCCAACTTAAGCTTAGAGAGTCCAAACATAATTAATAAATGTATAAATCTGAAAAATCTAATAAATATATAAGTTTTTAATAATAATTTTAGTTAATAATTATTCTATACAAGTGTTACAAAAGAATATCAAATGTTTAATTAAATAATTTTTTTATTTAATTTTTTTTTATTATTATTTTTTCTTACTTTGAAAATACAGTTGTAAATTACATATAAAATATAATTACAAAAAATTATATTTAGTGAATAATAACATCAAATAATCCAACAATAATTTTTTTTAAAAACAAAATTTAATTAAATAAATGAAATTATATATCTTTATTATAATAAAATATATTTTATTTATTAATGATAGGTCAGAGGTTATTATAATATCATGATTACTTGTTAAATGTTTATTTCAAAAGAAAATGTATTTATATTTGGTAAATATTAGTTATAAATTTTTAAAATTTAAATGTTTGACATACTAACAAAATAATATACTTAAAAGTCTCAATAAAATAATTGATATTTCTGAATATATTCAAAATCTAAGCAATTATAAAAATTAGGGTTAAATCTAAACGATTTTTTATAAATTGTTAAATTCAAACAGACTTACAATATTGGAATTATGTAGAACATAATACACTATAATTAAAATAATAATACAATATAATTAAAAGAAAATAATGTATTATCTTCTTTTATTTAGTTATAACAAACAATAGTAACTCTTTTATAATATGATCATATCCTATATTAAAAATAATAAAATATTATAAACAACAAAATATGGAGAAACAATTTTACTAACCAATTATAGTTGAACACTATAAATATAAATTGATTTTCTCTAAAAAACAAAAAAAAAATTAAACAACATCTGCAAGTAACATATATATGCAAGATAATTTTATAAAAAATAATGGAATTACTTCACGCAAACGTGTAGGTCAACATTTAATTATTCTACTGGGAGCGTACTTACGCTTCGCATATTATTATTTTATAATGATTAATATGATTTTTGATGAATTAATTATATATATGTCTTTATTTGATTGTGTTATGTAGTAGTAAGTGATAAATTAATATATTTTGTGTTTATTTTTTCAATATTTATGTTGTTATGTATATAGTACTGGTTAGTGGTGAAATAAGCCTCTAATATAAATTATATTGAATTTCAATAATTTTACATTTATGCATTTGTTGATTTTAAAATTAATTGTTTTACTGTTAAATTTATATTTTATTTTTCCAAAATTTTGAACATTAATTCTTTTAAGATGTTTTTGTTCTCTCCCCATATTTTAACTTTGAATCGTCACTATCTACGTATTTTGTTTACCTTTCTGGTGTGTGGTGCTTCTCCCATGAATGATTGTTATGTTTTAGAATAAATTTCTTTCTCGTCTTCTTCTCATGTGAGGTTATCTGGTATTTGTTGTAGATCATATTTATGAATTCCAAGTTGTTTGGTTGCTTTTCACGGTATTGTAGGCTGTTCCGGTCAATAATGACTGCTCATTTTCTTCTTTAGATTTCGGCTTATGTTAGAGATTGCATCTCGTTGGGTCAGAGTTTAGTTGTATTTGATGTTGTCTTCTTCGTTGTTGGCTTACCGTCGATAGTCCCTGCTCGTTTTGGTTTTCAAGATCTGTTTTTTGGTGATTTGACTTCTATCCTCTCTTTCATAGTTCGAAGACGGCTATACGATTTTCTGATTTTGTTTTGTCTTCTCTTCTCTCTTTGTTCTTTCATCTCGTTGTAGTCTTCATCAATGTTTGCGTCTCTAGTGGCTCTCCCTTTTACCATGTTTGTCATTACAGATTTGGATAGTGTTTTTCTTTGCCTCTCTCAGATTGTTTCTCTTCTTTTCATGCTTCTCTTGGTATAGGTATGCAGAATTAGTTTCTTGGATTGTTGGTTTCTTTTATCCAGAGTTTTATGGTTCTTTGCTGGCATGGACGTCTTGTTTGTGGTTGTTTAGTTTGTGAAGTGTTTATTACCTCTTAGATGGTGGATGTGCTTTCAATGCTTTAGATATGTGTATTCCTGTTTCGTGGTGACTTTGGCTTTCTGATTATTATTTTTCTTCTTGCATGCTTTTTTAGTTCTTTGCGTTGGTACTTGATTGTGCTCATTTGTGTTCAGAGAATTGCATTTTCTCAGATTTCATTTTTCTGCTCTTTTCAGGTCAAGACACTTTATAGTACAGTAAAGTAATTTAGTTTTTGTTCTTGATCTTTTTTTCAGTTCTAGACCTTTATTGAGTTAGTGTTATGATATTTTGCTTTTTCTATGATGGTGAAAATTTATGTTTATATCTTTTGTTGTGTTCAAGTTTCTTTTTGTTAGTCTGGTTATTTTATAAATTTTTATAATAAAATAAATATATAATTTATAAATAAAATAATAAAAAGTAGTAGATAATAATAATACTAGGTATTTTACCCGCATATGCGGGCTTAGGCGTTTATAATTATTTATTAATACATATATTATTAATTAAAAATTATAATGATAAATTATTATTTATGTTTTCATTTGAAAGTTCTTACATAATATAATTTTTTGAAAATTTTATTGTATACTATATTCATTATTAATAAATAAAATTTTAAAATCACTCAATATTTATTTTTAATTATGTAAAATTAAGAATTTTACTTGAATAATATTTAGTTATGTATTTTCTGATTTTGAATTTGTAAATTTTAATTAACACATTTTTCAGATAATAACACAATATATATAGGAATTATTGTTTAATTTTAAAATATATTTTTAGATTTTGGATAATTCCTATTATTGTCAATTTTAATCAATTATCTAATTAATTAAATTTGAAATTCGTTTTTTATTTTTAGGTATTTTTTATCAAAATTCATTAAGGGTATAAACGATATTAACCACTCTAACTTTTAACGTGAGAGCTCTGTTGCGAAAAATCACTTCGCAAATAATAGTATAGATAGATAATGAAAGTTTTTTTATTTTTAGTTATGAATAAATTAAATATTTAAAATATATTTATATTATTTTACTTATTTCTTTATTTATTTTGAATTGTGGTGATTAATAAAATAAATTATCAAACGTCATATAATAATGGTTAGTGCAAAAAGGATTAGACAAATAAAATTTTCAAACCTGTCATACTTATCAAATTAGATTATGTTTAATTCAGTAATTGAAATTAAAAAGAAAATAGACATTTACAAAAATAAATACTTTTTCAACTACTTCCCACTTTGATACATTATTTTATTGGTTTTCCAAATTTCAAATACCTAAACCAAGAAAAAAAATATGGTTCTAAATATTTACAAATCACACCGCAGCTATAGTAACAAAAATCTCTATATACTTACATATTTTTATATTTTTGTTACTATTACGACTGCACTATAGTTGTTCTGTATTTTGATATTTGGACGTTATAACTTAACCAACTTCTGACAAGGCGGCTATCTTGATAGAAGCAAGAAATTAACACCTTATTGTGTATTGACACCTTAATTTTTGTTTACTATTTGTAATGAAAAGAAAGAATATTTTTCTTCACCAAAAAATTAATCTCATTCTCAAATATTTTTAATCTAAGTGGGTTTTTAATTTATAGTAGATTTGATGATGAAAATTTTAATTTGAAGACATTAATCTAATAGAAAAACAAAGACACATCTATTTAGATAATTTCAGATTTTTCTCTTATGAAAAATTGGTGCATCTAAATCTACGGAATTATTGTATTTTGTAATCTAGAGATATAGAAAGATAAGAGGTTACATGTGATATCTCATATTTTTGAGCATTTTAGTACTTTAATTTGTATTTAAAAAATTATTTATGTGCATTAAGAGTTAGGGTTACGATTATAAACTTTGGAACCAATCTAAAAACAATATGTACAATTAAAAATTAACTGACCAAATTAAAGTATTCTAGAAGAAGAAAACCCTAATATATATATATAAGAAAATATATGTCAGCAAACTTACATACCACATATCACAAAAAAAAAATCTACTATATATATAAATATGAGAGCCAGGTCCAGAGACTGAACGATGTGAGTGCCCTTATAGACTAAACCAAGGATAGTGAATTCTTGCGATTATACGAAGATGCTGGAAACTGAGATTTTTATCCGAGATCCGGATTCGATCCAAGATCCGATATAGATCTGCTTCAGAAATTTGGATATTCAAAAGGACTGGATCCAGATCCGGATAGTAAAATATTGGATCCGGATAGTAAAATATTGGATCCGGATCCGGATAGTAAAATATTGGATCCGGATCCGGATAGTAAAATATTGGATCCGTCAAAACCGAATATGAATCTGGATATCTTGATTTTTTTGTCCGGATATCCGGATACGTAATTTTTATTGATATTTCTTTTAAAATAGTAATATATATATATATATTAACTAATTATATATATATATATATATATATTAACTAATTTTATTTGTTATATTTTTATTTTATAATATTATATATAAGTATATATTTTATAATAATATATTTAAAACAATTAAAAACATTAGATTACTTTAATTTTTAAATTATTGTTTATATATATATTAATATTAATTTTATTTATTTTAAAGATCATAGTCTGGATCCGGATATCCGCCGGATATTATAATTTTTAAGAGGATATTTGATACTCGGATATCCGAGAATTCCGAATTTGGATAAAAATAGTAAAATCATGGATCCGTCGAATAAGGATCCGGGTCTGGATACCATAAAATACCTCGGATACACGATTCACCCAGGCTTACTAAAAACTTATATAGCACAACTCTTTTAGATATACCTGCAATCCATCTATATTTTAGAAAATATTTAATTTCATTTGTGATGCTATTTTATACATTTCTTCTCTCTTATATCCTATTGTAATATATTAAAATAGATTTATTAAATTAGGAACCAAAAGGATTTCCTTTTTTCGAAATCTTCTCTTAATGTATTTTAAATTTGCATAATGATATAAAGTTCAAGCTTATTAAATTAATCTTTTGTATAAATTTTTCAAAATTACAATTTATTAGGAGATATAAATTTCAAAATAAAATCCATTAAATAAAAGTTGATGGTATTTTAATAATACTTTATAGATACAAATCAATAAATCATCTCATATGATGATAACTGAAAGTTTTTTAAAATAATTGTTTACTTCAATTTTCAAAAAAAAAAAAAAAAAATTAAAGTTAAATGGAAAGAACTTTTAAAACTTTTATATATTTTATATAAAAATAATTAACTAAAATAGATTTTTATTGACTATTATTTTAAACAAATTTTGAAGGTTAAAGCGCATTCTCAAAATATCATATTTAAAAAACTATTTTATTTTATTTTAAAAAATCCTACCCAGTTTTCGTCAAGATCTCCATCAAAATTCTTAAAATCCGTTTAATTTCAACTAAATTTCACCAAACTGAAATCCTCTAAAACTTTTCAACGTATAATCCAATAAGCCCCATAGAGTTTTTTCTTTGTTTTAACTCAATGTACAAAATAAAAATATCTTACTACTACTAACCAAACTTCATGTTCATTTGATTTTTTAACAGATGTTATTGGGAGTTAGAGCATTTCCAATCTAACATTTTATTTCAAGGAGAGTAAAATCTCAAAATGAAGATTTTAAGTTGATTGCTCCAACCATAGATCTTCAAAAAAATCCTTACAAATATATTCAATTGTATTATAGTCCTTTACATTAACAAAACTTACAAACAATGATAAAACTTTACAAATACATATAAAACATATATTTAATATACTATACAACACACATATTACAATATTATATAATAAAAATAATAAAAATTATATATAAAATAAAATAATAATCTTAGAAAGTTACATATAAAATACCAAATTACTAAAGCATTATTTTCATAAGATGTGTAATATTTAAGTGTTTATGTAATTTGCTTTAATTTGTGTTAAGTTTGTTTAATGATGAAACTTTACAAATACATATAAAACATATATTTAATATATTATACAACACACACATTACAATATTATATAATAAAAACAATATAAATTATATATAAAATAAAATAACAATTTTAGAAAGTTACATATAAAATACCAAATTACTAAAGCATATTTTCATAAGATGTGTAATATTTAAGTGTTTATGTAATTTGCTTTAATTTGTGTTAAGTTTGTTTAATGTATTTTTATTTTGTGTGAGTTTTGTTTAATGTATATTTCTATTGTTTGAATTTTATTTTAATTTATGTAATATTTATTCTTGTATTTCATTTTGGTATACTTCAATTATTTAAATTGAGTTTAGTACATGCATTTATGAACAAAAATAATTATAAGGACTAGAAAGAATAAAAAGTAGTTTAAAGGTTTTAAATAATGAAACCTTAAATTTGAAGTTTCATTATTAAAAACCTCAAAATTTGAAGATTTGAGTTTGAATTGAAAATGCTTTTACATAAACATTTAATTCATTTTCTTTTTGTGACTTTTTCAGTTTTGATTTCATAGCAGTATTTTATTATTTTTTTTTTTTTTTGTCAACTGTCCATATAATCTAGATCAAGTGGTGATCAGACGAGCCGATTCTCCAAAGAGCAGCTCCGTCTGTCTGGGTCTGATCTATATGAGAAAAAATATAGTCTCTGGTCCTTGCTTCTTTTGCTAACGCATCCGCTCGACCATTTCTACTCCGGGGAATATGAGACAAACTCACATCCTCAAAGTCTTCTTGTAATCTCTGGAACACCTCGATTTCTGTCGCAAATATTGGCCAGTCCATCGGGTTTGTAGTCATGTCCACTAGGTCCGAGCAGTCCGTCTCGAACCGGATCGAAGTTATCCTCTTCTCTCTCATACATGAGGCTGCCCAAAGTAAACCTTCCATCTCAGCATGCAAAGCTGAGAGGCTCTTGCTGCACGCACGTAATCCAAAAATTTCAGAACCCATTTGATCCTTAAGACTCCACCCTAAGCCACTGACACTGCCATTATTGATCCATGACGCATCAATTTGACAGGTAGGGATTTGGGGTATCCAAGGGGGCACTGTCTCAAACTCTGTAGTAGGAGGGTCGTCATGATCCTCGTTTGCTTCCTCCTTTTCGTTAGCTTTTCTCCAACATTCTGCCTCAAGAGACGCATGTTGGAGAGTGTCAATCGGGGATACGACTTTCCCATTAAAGAGTTTGTCGTTCCTCGCCTTCCAAATGTACCAACAGATCCATGGGAAGGTATCGAATTGTGGTCTCAGTGGAGCCACCTCTTTTCTCTTCCAAAACAGAAAGTTCATGTTTTGGTATATAGATGTACTCGGGAAGTAACCCGGAAGGGACGGATAGTCCGATAAGGCCCAAACCTGCAGGGCTGGAGGGCATTCAAAAAGAAGATGATTAATCGACTCCACTGGACCATCACATCTAGGACAACTCCTATCGATGCCCAGGTGTCTATAAGTGAGCCTCTCTGCCGTCGCCACACAACCCGAGATAGCTTGCCACAAGAAATGCTTCATCTTACTTGGGGATTTTATCTTCCACACATGGCTTTGAAGGCTCGTGATACTCGGTTCAAAAACCCTTCCATGAGTAAAACTCAGTTTGGTCGATCGGAGTAAGTCATAACCGGTTTTAACTGAATACACTCCTGATTTTGTGTGGTTCCAAACATATCCATCCGGAGCAAGAGAGCGAGAAGGTTTTAACCCTAATATCAAGGGAATATCATTTGGATGGAAGAATTCCCGTAAAAGTTGAATATCCCACTCTTTGGTATCATTCCTAATGAAGGTCTGAACCGGAAGTTGGGGAAGTCTGTAAACAATATGGTCAGCAGGTCTAGGTGGTCTGGCCACTGAGTCTGGAATCCAAGGCTCACTCCAAACCCTCGTATCTCGTCCCGTACCAATCGTTTTCCTCAAACCCGATATGAGTAGAGGTCTTGAAGCTATGATACTACGCCATCCATAGGATGGTGAATATGGGCCTATGCTTTAGGGCCCATTTGCATACCCGGAGAGAGGGTCTATCCGTGGGCTGCACCTCCCCTTGGGGATTAGTCCGGGCCCTCCCATAGGTCCGGGATACCCCCAGTTTAAACAAAAAAAAAAAAAAAAAAAAGAAATCTGATAGAAAGAAATAATAAAAAAGAAAGAGTTTTTCCATGGTGAGGACGGTTTGGTCGGTCGGTGGCTCATCTGGTGTTGTGGGCCTTCTCACTCTCCCTTTTATACTACCATCACCCAGCCATTCAACCCACCTCCTCCTCTCTTTTTGTGTTTCAACTACAAATCTGCCATTTTCAGTCTTTATTGTTTTCCTACCACATAGATTATCAATCACAAATTTATGATTATCAATTAATAAATGAATTTATAAAAGAGGTTTAAGAAAATCTTTTGATTTTTAAGAAATCATAATCCATTAAATTTTAAAATCATAAAATCATTATTTAAAAAGTATTCTTTTGCAAAAAACTTAAAATAAAGTTTTTAATAAAAAACATACAAAAAAGAAAATGAACAAATATATTCCATTAAGAAACTAAAAACTTTTTATCCTTATTTTATAAGTATAAAATAGAAATAATAAATAAATATATAAAATTGAAAAATGTTTCAATTCAAATTTTTTTGATTTTTTTCTCAAATTTTCTTTTTGAATTTGTTTTTCAAAATTTTTTGTTTCAAAACTTTTTTTAATCAAAAAATTCTTTTAGGAACTATTTTAAAAATTATTATTTTAAATTTTAAATATTACTTTAAAAAATTTTAAATCCAACATCAAAATTTTACCTTTTAAATTTAAACCCTAAATATAAATTAGTTAACCATAATATATAAGTATTATTTTATATTTTTAGTGAAATATTTTAGTTTATTCCTTATCTGTTTATTTATGGTATAATTTTTTAATGTTATTTCTTATTTAAAAACTGTTATTTTCAAATTGTATTCATTTTGTCTTTGTTACAATTCTAATTTTTTGGTCATTAGTAAGTTGACAGCTAATAAATCGGTTTGAGCTTATTTCAGGGTAAGAATAATAATGACAAAAACTAAGAGCAAGAACAATAATGGCTCTTAAGAAGTTTTTAAGAGGTGTGAGCTCCACAAAAGTTAAAAACTCACATTTAAAACTCTTGTGCAAGAGGTGTTTTTAAGTAGGTTTTTACACTGTTTATGGGTCATACGACAAGTGACAGTCCATAATTAACTATATTTATTTATTTTTAAATTGAGAAAAATAAAAATAAAATAAAATTAAGAACCTTTAATGGACTCTTAGGTTATTCATGCTCTAAAGGGCCAAATGAGAAATAAAAAAAAATAAAAATTTACCGTTTCCTCGTCCGCCATTATTTGCCATTCAAAATAAATACAAATCGGTCTTCACACACTGTGCCTACTTTATAAACACTAAAAGATTCTCTCTCAAACTCAATTTGCATTTCTTCGTCATCATCTACTCTTTTTCTTTCTCTCTGCAATTTCTCCACTTTATTTTTATTTTCTCTCAGCTGCGAAACAGAGTACCATCTCAGATTCAGCACCTTCACTAGGTAAGCTCTTCTTAGTTGTTTTCTCTCTGCAATAACGTTATTATCTGTCGTGATCCTCTGGATTTCTATCATCCTTAAACGCAGATTCGCCAAATCAAATCATTTTGTTTTGAACGGATAAAGAAAGTTCACCTGAAAGCTAATTGAGCGTTTTGTTTGAACGCTTAACGCTGAAAGATTATTACTCTTTTTATTATGTTACAAACTTTGGTGAAATCTTTGACTGTGGATCATAATATGAAAATAGTATAAACTTATATTTATGATCATCATAATATGAAAATAATTTTCATCATGCAATGGTAGTTTATACTATTTAAACTCTTTGATTATCGTAAAACTATACTTTGACTGTAGATACTTATATTTTTTTGGTATATCCATCATGACTCATGTAGTGGTAGGTTCTACTAATAATCAACTCTTTTTATTTTATTTACCAGATCATACTATATAGTATTAAATTATTAATACACGATAATTAGAAGCATGCCTTTTATTTCTTTTGGTGTTAAGCTCCCAATTTTTGACAAACATAATAAAAAAGCTTACTTGCAACTTTAGTGACATGTCTCTATCAGTAGAGGACAAATCGAGAAAAAACTTATCCAAGATTAGAAAAATCCTTGTGTTTTATACAATAAGATTAAAAATGAAACTTCGTTTATTGGAACAACCGAAAAAGAAGTTTTTGATTTCTAATGTATTGTTCTACCTTATGATCTTAAATTAATGGCTTTATTTTTCCTTTGATTATTTTGTATATTAACCAAAGTTTTGTATGATCTACTTGAAAAATCTGACGTTAGTACAAATGAGTTTTTTTTTTTTTTTTTTGGTTTTCTTGTTATGATATACTCTGTCCCATGAGTCACCGCTCCATCTGGTCGGCGTACCTTATGAGCTATAATTCTTTTCATTCCCTATAATATATAATTCATTTAATAGTGTTATTATTATTTTTAACTATTTAGAGCATGTTTAATGGAAATCTCTTAGAGAGAATCTCTTACAAAGATTTAAGAAACAATTTCTTAGTTTTTAACTAAAAAATTAAGAAACATCTCTTATTTAAGATATTTAAGAGATATATCTTAACATTTTTAATTAAAAGCTCAGAGACCGTCTTTTAAATCCTGCAAAGAGTTTCTCCCTAAAAAATTCTCATTAAACATGCTCTTAGTTTCTTAAATTAGCTTTGTAATAATTTTCTTGGATCCTTTTTTTTGAATAATCATCAAAGCATTTTTCTATACAAAAAGAAAGAAACGTTGCTGTTGCTGGTTTGATGGGCACTTTACACCTTAACTTATCTTTAGTTTTGTTTGGTAGGGCTTTTATTAATATTATAAGCATGCGTTATTCATTTCTCTCATGGTGGAGCTTGTTAGGTGTTAAAACAGATCCAAACTCTGATTGCATCACATGCCACAACCCATAGTACATACTGATCTTTGTCTTCTCCTGATTGTTTTGGATTCTTTAGCTTTATGATATGAGGATACGTCATTTCTTGTGAAACAACAAAACTAAACGAAATTAGAATTCTTTAATTGAATTGGTATTTTAAATAGTTGTAACGAGCGATGATGAATTCCTGTTGACTACTACAATAAATATCTTATCTTCTTTAGTTTCTGTCTAAATTTTGGTAATTTCTCTTTCTTGCAAGCTACTGGTTCTGTCTCATTTACTTATGTAAATAACATCTTCGAATTTCTTCTTGTGCGTGACCTTTTTTTATATTCTGCAGAACTAAAAGTAGTCAGGTTTGCTCGATCATATCATGGAGGAACCAACTCAAGTAATGAGTTCTGAAGTCCCTGTTGTGAAAGGAGATGCTGATGACCTTAAGACAGTTGATGTTTCCGTCAAGGTAATGATATTATGTGTTTGCTATTGACTATATTGACTTTTTTCCCTCTGCAAGTCGGTTGTGAGTCTTGCGTAAGTTTTACATAGCGTATTGAATCTGCCCTGTCTATGAAACTGCAGGCTGTGAATGGAGATGTGGCAAAGGAAGGGAAAGAAGAGGATGATGGGGAATTCATAAAAGTTGAGAAGGAAGCTTTTGAAAAAGCAGACCATGTTCCTGTTCAAGAGGAAAAGCAAGTTTCAATTGAAAGAAGCTCGAGTGGTTCACAAAGAGAGCTACAAGAATCACAAGAAAAGGCAAAGGAACTAGAGCTTGAATTGGAAAGAGTAGCAGGGGAACTGAAACGGTATGAATCTGAGAACACCCATTTGAAGGATGAGCTTTTGTCTGCGAAAGAGAAGTTAGAAGAAACGGAAAAGAAGCATGGAGAGCTCGAAGTTGTCCAAAAGAAGCAGCAAGAGAAAATTGCTGAAGGGGAAGAGAGACACAGCTCTCAGTTGAAGTCCTTGGAAGATGCTTTGCAGTCTCATGATGCCAAAGATAAGGAACTAACTGAAGTTAAGGAAGCTTTTGATGCATTGGGGATAGAACTTGAGAACTCACAAAAGAAGTTGATAGAGTTGGAAGAAGGGCTTAAGCGTTCAGCTGAAGAGGCTCAGAAATTTGAAGAGATGCATAAGCAAAGCGCTTCTCATGCTGACACTGAGACTCAGAAGGCTTTGGAGTTTGCACAGTTGCTTGAATCGACGAAAGAGAGTGCCAAGGAAATGGAGGAAAAAATGGCGTCACTGCAACAAGAAATCAAGGATCTGAATTATAAGATTACTGAAAATGAAAAGGTTGAAGCAGCCTTAAAGAGTAGTGCGGGAGAATTAGCAGCAGTGCAAGAGGAATTGGCACTTTCAAAATCTCTTTTGCTGGAGACAGAACAAAAAGTGTCTTCCACAGAAGCCCTCATTGATGAACTGACTCAGGAACTTGAGGAGAAGAAAGCTTCCGAATCTCGGTTCAAGGAAGAGTTGTTGGTTCTTGATGATTTGGTTGTTCAGACCAAAGATCTTAAGGCTAAACTTTCTGAACAGGAAGGTATTAATTCAAAGCTTGGAGAAGAACTCAAAGAGAAGGAGGTTCTTGAATCTTTGTTGAAAGACCAGGAAGAGAAGCTGAGAACTTCAAATGAGAAGTTGGCAGAAGTGTTGAAACAAAAAGAAGCACTTGAAGCAGATGCAGCAGAGGTTGCAAGTAATGCAGCGAAAGTAAAAGAGATCTGCAGTGAACTAGAAGAGAAACTGAAGACCTCAGATGATAGTTTCTCCAGAGCAGATGCTCTTCTGTCTCAAGCTTTGTCAGACAAATCCGAACTTGAGAAGAAACTAAAATCACTGGAAGAGCTTCACAATGAAAATGGATCTGTAGCAGCAGCTGCTACTCAGAAGAATCTTGAGCTTGAAGACGTTGTTCGGTCTTCTAGTCAAGCAGCAGAAGAAGCAAAAATACAGATTAAAGAGCTGGAGACGCAGTTCACCGCAGCTGAACAAAAGAACGTGGAGCTAGAGCAGCAACTGAGCTTACTACAACTGAAAAGCAGTGACGCGGAACAGGAACTGAAAGAATTGTCTGAGAAAGTGTCTGAACTAAAAACAGCTGTTGAAGTTGCCGAGGAAGAGAAAAATCAGGCGACCATTCAGATGCAGGAATACAAAGAAAAAGCATCCGAACTTGAATCGTCTCTGAACCACTCATCAGCCAGAAATGCAGAGCTTGAAGAAGATTTGAAAACCGCTTTGCAGAAGGGTGCAGAGCATGAAGATCTTGCTAATACGACTCACCAGCGCAGCATTGAACTTGAAGGTCTGTTTCAAACATCACAGTCCAAACATGAAGAGTCAGAAGGAAGATTGAAAGATTTGGAGCTTCTACTCCAGACAGAAAAATACAGAATTCAAGAACTTGAGGAGCAGGTTAGCACGCTAGAGAAGAAGTGTGGGGAAACTGAGGCAGATTCCAAAGGTTACTTGGGTCAGGTGGCTGAGCTTCAGTCTACAGTAGAGACATTCCAAGTGAAGAGTTCGAGCCTTGAAGCTGCTTTAAACAGTGCAACTGAGAAAGAGAAAGACCTCACAGAAAATCTTAACGCTGTCACGAGTGAGAAAAAGAAACTAGAAGATACAGTGACTGAGTACAGTTTGAAGATCAGTGAGTCTGAGAGTCTGTTAGAAAGTCTCAGGAATGAATTGAGTGTCACACAAGGAAAGTTGGAGAGCATTGAGAACGATCTTAAAGCAGGTGGCTTACGTGAAAGCGAAGTAATGGAGAAGCTGAAGTCTGCTGAAGAGAGTCTTGAGCAGAAAAAAAGAGAAATAGACGAAGCTATGACGAAAACCATGGAGCTTGAAGCTTTGCATCAGTCTTCAAGTAAAGACTCTGAGCATAGAATTCAGAAGGTGATGGAGGAGTTCACTAGCAGAGATTCAGAGGCCAATTCTTTGGCTGAGAAACTGAAAAGCCTCGAGGACATAGTAAAATCATATGAAGAGCAGTTGGCTGAAGCATCTAGCAAATCTTCTTCTTTAAAAGAAGAGCTTGATCAGACTTTGGAAAAACTCGCTGCTGCAGAAACAGTTAATGATAAACTCAAACAGGAGTTTGATCAGGCACAAGTAAAATCATTGCAGTCATCATCAGAGAATGAACTACTAGCAGAGACGAGTAACCAGCTCAAGGTCAAAATTCAAGAGCTTGAAGGTTTATTAGGTTCTACTAGAAAAGTTGAGCTTGAAGAGGCTCTATCGAAGTTGAAGAGTCTTGAATCTACTATTGAAGAGCTTAAGGTCAAGTGTGATGTTCTTGAGAAAGGAAATGGGGATCTGGCTGAAGTAAATTTAAAGCTGAACCAGGAGCTAGCCAATCATGGATCACATGCCAACGAGTTGCAGACAAATCTCTCTGCTCTGGAGGCTGAGAGGGAGCAGGCAACAAAAGACCTACAGGCTTCAAAGACAGCTACAGAAGATCTAACAAAGCAGCTTAACTCTGAAGTGGAGAAATTGCAGGCACATGTAATACCATCTACATTGACACAGTTTTGTTGTTTTTACTACAAGTTTTGACACCACTTTATTGTGTTGCAGATTTCTTCCCTTACCGAGGAGAACAACCAAGTCAATGCAATGTTTCAAAGTACTAAGGATGAGCTCCAATCAGTTATTGCAAAGCTTGAGGAACAAGTAACCGTAGAGAGGTCTAAAGCTGATACTTTGGTGTCCGAGATTGAGAAGCTTAGGGCAGTGGCTGCTGAAAAGTCTGTTTTGGAGTCCCATGTTGAAGAACTTGAAAAGAGTTCGAAAAATTTCGAAGCTCAGTTGAAAGAAGAGGTAATGCACTCATCTCAAACAGAGGTGATTACAAATGTTGTTGATAGGATCTATATATAACATAACTGGTTTAATGTGTATGCAGGTTGAGAATGCAACGGCTGCGTCTGTAACAGTGGCAGAACTGACCTCAAAATTGCAGGAAAACGAACATATCGCTAGTGACCGAGATGCGCTCAATGAGCAGGTGCTTCGGCTTCAGAAAGAGCTTCAAGCGGCTCAGAGTTCCATTGATGAACAGGTTAGTGGTGGTCTTTCTTCTGTTTAACTTCTACATATCTTACATAGACCATCCATCTTCCCTCATTTTGTCGCTAAGCTCTGATATCTTTTCCGTGGAAACAGAAACAAGAACACTCCCAGAAGCATTCAGAGCTGGAGTCTGCACTAAAGCAATCACAAGAAGAGACTGAAGCTAAGAAAAAGGCGGTCACTGAATTTGAGTCGATGGTCAAAGATCTTGAACAGAAAGTGCAGCTTGCGGATGCTAAGGCTAAGGTCACTCATAATATTTTTTACCCTGTTTTACTGATAAAATACATACATGCAATGCATATATATCATGACATCTAGGAGAAAAATGACAAAAGATCCGTAAATTACATATGGAGTTGTGAATTTAGGGAAAGATAGCTTGCATTGTAGACTTATATATGTTTTAAAAACAAACTTGCAGGAGACTGAGGCAATGGATGTAGGTATTAAATCTCGAGACATTGACTTGGCCTTTACTTCTCCAACGAAACGTAAGAGCAAGAAGAAGTCAGAGGCATCTCCGTCTTCTTCGGGCAACGTTACTACTACTACTACTACTCAAACGGCTTCAACTCCACATCTCATGACAGTGAAGATCATGTCTGGAGTGGCTTTGGTTTCCGTTATCATCGGTGTAATTCTTGGGAAAAAGTATTAAGGTTCTTCTGGTGTGGTGTGATGTTCGTCCATATGTGAAGATCTTTTTTTGGGAGGATTTTCAGTTTTGATCAAACTCTCTCATAAGGTTCATGAGAAATGTAATGCTTAGCAGGATTTATGAAGCTCTGCATGAATTTGCTTCTCTCTGCATATTGTTTTTGGTTTTCTTTTTTTATGGGTTGGGTTATTTTTTCTTTCTGGCTTGTGAGAAAGTAATGTTCTGAACTTCTGATACTCTAAATTAAATGGAGGTTAAGTTAATTGATAGCTTTCCTCTGTACATTGTTCTGAAATAGACCTAGTCATTCATTTGGGTTTCCAATACAGTTATTTCGGGTAGTTTGATTCGGATAACAAAACTAGACACTAGCGGATACTAAAAAAATTGTGTTTAGTTTAATTTTTCCAAATAATTTGGATAATATATCAAATCATTTAAATGATCTAAATAAAAATATTGAATAATTTGGGATATTTTGAATCTCTAATATATTTGTATAAATTTTCTAGTAATTGGAATAATTTTGGGAATAATTTAGTTTTTAGATATATAGATTTATAAGTGGGATAATTTTTCGGTTCACTCGTCCTATATAAACTACTCGACCTTCCTCAACTTTGTTTTTCTCGCTTTCGCATTGAACATTCCACAGTGAGAAAAAAGAAAAGAAAGATGATTCTAACTCTAAGCATGGCGTACATCCTAAATGCTCTACTCGATAACCCCCAAGAAACCGATTACTTTGAGGAAGACAACAACTCGATCTAATTGCATGGAATACTCGAAGATTCTGTTTCCTATGGTTTCTAATACGACGTGAGTCCGTTCGTCTCCCATCTACAAACCACTACAAGAAAACATGATCATAACGACCACGATTTACGACTATGATAGTGTAGTCGTAATTTAACGTCTAGTTTACGATTGAGTAACCTCAAAATTTAAAATCGTCATAACCTGGACGTAATCTTGCTTCAAAAATAATTAGTCATAATATGATCGTTAAATAATGACTCGTTAACGATGACTTGACAGGTAGTCATAAATGAGTCATTATAGTACAACTAGATTACATCGAATATTTTCCATCTACTTAACGATCCAATTACAAGTACTGTAATTATAAATTTGTAGTTAAATTTATGGTGAACGTAAATTGGTTGTAACATTTTCACCTACCAAAATCAAAATTTTCCTATAAATATGCTTTCCTCTCTCATTCTTAAGATGCACAAAAAAATAAAAAAGAGAAAAAACTATCTCGAGATATCTATGTGCTTTGGAGTTGGATGGATGCACATAAAGATTCTGGAAAAGAGTAACAAACGAATTTCTCAACACGGCATATATATTTAAACGGGTAAAATATTATGTCCATGTCGTAAATGCAAGAATACCAAATTTGCTGCTAATAAAATGGGTTGGAAACATATAGTAAATAGAGGATTTACCCCTCATTGTTACTTTTGGTTTCACTGTGGAGAGGATGATGATAGTAGGAATGAAGCTAGTAGTAGTAACCAGTTTGAAAATGTTCGTAATAGACTTGAACCGAGTCATTTGCCTTCTGAAAGTTACCCTCAAGAGGATCAGATGATAGATCATGATAGGATGCATGATATGGTTACAAATGCATTTCGTGAAACAACCTCAGTAATAGAGGAAATAAAAAATGTAGAGCGGTCTAACTTGGAAGCAAAAAGATTTTATGAAATGTTAGCCGCAGCTAATCAACCAATTTATGAAGGTTGTAGAGAAGGTCTCTCTAAATTATCATTGGCAACTAAAATGATGAATATCAAAACTGATCATATAATTTACCTGAAGTTTGCATGGATGCATGAGCTGAGTTGTTTAAAGAGTATTTGCATGAAAATAATTTGTGTGATGAATCTTATTATGAGATTCAAAAACTGGTTTATAGTCTTGGCTTACCTTCGGAGATGATTTATGTGTGTATAGATAATTATATGATATATTGGAGGGAAGATGCATAATTGTTGAAGTGTAAATTTTGCAAGAAGCCATGATATAAACTGCAAAGACGTGGACAAAATAGGGTACCATACCAACGGATGTGGTACTTACCTATTATAAATAGACTGAAAAGATTATATCAATCTGAAAAGACTGTAGCAGCGATGAAATGGCATGCAGAACATACTCAGAAGAAAGGCAAGATCAATCACCCCTCAAATGCAGGCCCGGTCCTGGACTAAAGCCCGTAAAGCTAGGGCTTTAGGCACCAAAAATATCTATACATATTAGGGGCACCAAATACTTGTAACTCTCATTGGCCTAGTGCTCCCATCCCTTTTTTTTACATATCACAAGTGCTGGTTTGAATCTTGGTTCTTCCACCTTTTATTTTTCAATTTTCTTTTTGGTAATAACGAAGAGTCTAATCAATTTGGATTTTTTTATTGTCAGTTTTTGTTTCTGTTTTTATATTCTTTCTAAAATGGCAGTTTCTTATTTTTTTGAACATTTTAAATGGAGTCTTTAAGACCAATTAGATGACACAATCGTATAAAATAAAACAAATCAATTAATTTCTTTTTCAATATCATATCATTTACCACGTACAATTTTCATGTACTCTTCTTTCATTCTTCATGGTTACAATTTACAAACTAGTAAACATTTTAGAACCACTATTTCATAACTATTGTAGATTAGTATATTATGATTCTTGATGAAATTTCAGCATAATAAAAACAATTTAGGATTTTGTTTCCTTTAGAAACTAAAGTAAAAAATGTTGTTGATAGGGGCATAATTTTTTCAGTGTGCTTTAGGCGCCGTAGCACCCCGGACCAGCACTGCTCAAATGCAAAATCGTGGAAACACTTTAATTCGGTACACAAGGATTTTTGCAAACAATATTCACAATATTTATCTTGGATTCTGTACATATGGATTTAGTCATTTTGGAATGTCAGGAAGATAATATTCACTTTGGCCAGTCATCCTATTGCCATACAACCTTTCACGGAGATGTGTATGGAAGGGGAATTCATTTTTATGAGTATATTGATACATGGGCCTAAGCATCCGATATGGTTCCTCAATGTTTTCTTACAGCATTTGATAGAAGAATTGAAGGAATTATGGCCAACAGGAGTACAAACATATGATTGTTCAACGAGAATAATCTTTACAATGCAAGCAGTTCTTCTATGGACTATCAATGACTTTCCTGCATATAGGATGTTATCAGGTTGGACGACGCATGGGAGGCTAGCTTGTCCTTATTGTATGGGAAACACAAACGCATTTCAGTTGAAGAATGGTAGGAAGACGTCTTGGTTTGATTGTCATCCAAGATTTATTCCCAATAACCATCCGTACCAAAGAAACAAGACATTGTTTCGGTCAAAAATGGTTGTACAGGACACATCTCCACCATATTTATCTGAAGAGGAGATCGAGAAATACATTGATTTTTATGGTGCCCAAAAAAATAGTCCGCAAAAGGGGTAATTGGCATACTTCAGTAAATATGGCTGATGGTTATGAAACACAACATAACTGGCATAAGAAGAATATATTTTGGAAACTTCCATATTGGAAGGATTTACTTCTGCGACACAATCTTGATGTGATGCATATAGAAAAGAAATTATTTGACAACATCATCAATACATTATTGAACGTCTCCGGGAAGACAAAAGATAACAAGAACTCAATGTTGGATTTACCTTCATTATGTTCTAGGATTGAGCTGCATATAAAAAACGATGAGAAAATTTTGGTTCTCATTTTCAGATTGTCAGCAGAAGCAAAAGTAGTGTTGTTCAAGTGGGTGACATCAGATGTGAAGTTTTGTGATGGTTATGTTTCAAATCTATCAAGATGTATTGAGCAAGGACAAAAGTTTTCAGGAATGAAGAGTCACTACTATCATGTGTTTATGCAACAAGTTCTACCATTTGTATTTGCGGGGTTGCTTCTAAAAATGTTCACGAAGCACTTGCAGGTATTGGAGTTTTTTTCAGATATCTTAGCTCACGCAACTTAATTGAAGATGTCATCACACAACTTGATGAGAATATCTCGATCTTAATGTGCAATTTGGAGGGGAAAAAATTCTGTCATTTTTTACGTCATGGAACATCTAGTTGTCCACCTCTCGTATGAGGCATTGCTTTGTGGACCTGTTCATAATGGATAGATCTATCGTACAAGTGATCCATGAAACATTTGAAAGGGAAAGCCAAAAATTTTGCAAGGGTGGAAGGTTCAATTGTTGTTGGACGTTTGAATGAGAAAACATCTCACTTCACGTCGTACTACTTTAGGTCACAAATTCAGACACAGAAAAGGGCTCCGAGCAGATATGATGATGGTGGTGTTATGCCATAATATGTTATTGAAGATGTTCTAGACATATTCTGTCAAATTAGACGTCCAAGTAAAAAACTGAAAAAAGTTTGGTGATCGAGTACAGAAAACACTCACAGTAAGTACAAATCATAATTACTATCACATGCAACACAACACTTCCGATGGAGTTACCAACCACAACCCATGTTGATAACTCATCCGAAAAAAAAGACAACGATGAAATGCAATGAATTTTTTCTCTGTTGCCACTTAAGAGATTCAATGGTGGTTTTGATTCTGAAAGTGAAGGGTTTCAAATAGAAGATTCAGGAAGGAATAATAAATGTGGGAGGAGATAGTTGAAGAGAAAGAAGAATAGAAGATGGAAGAGGAGATGTGAGATTAGTGGTTGGCAGCGGAAGAGAAAAAAAAGTTGTAGAGAAGGATGAGTAAAAAATAATTATAATTTTTTTATTGTGAAAGCTGCTTACAGGAGTTAGCCAACTCACTTCCCTCGTTCGAATGGGGAGATAGACACTTTGAATCAAGGTTAGAGCATGTTTATTGGTAAAACCCACTTAGGGGCTCTTAGTAATTTTTTTAGTATTTAAGTGAAGTTAAGATATATTGTTAAGAGATTTTTAATGTTAGTGGTTTATTGGTAGTATGTTAATTAGGGACTTAAGCTTCTTCTTCATAATTAGTGCGAGCAATTCAATCATACTAGTCATATTCAAAATGCATGAGATCATGTTATCATTTTTTTGTTTGTATATGTACACATCAAATACTGTCATACGGACGACAAACTAGTCGCTTTGACCCATTCACTGTATGTCCCAAAGTCCTTCACTCTGCCAAGCACAAAGGTTAATTAGTTTTTCACTGAGCAACACAATAGGAAACACATCTATGGGTGCTATTTCACTTACAAACGGAGATTGGTCAAAAAGAACGAGTTGGATTCTGTTACCTTTGGTCTCTGCAGATAGTACACATACACATCAAATTTCTCCAAGAGGGTACAAGCTTGCCACAAATCGTCTAGTGAAATCAACTCTGATGCAAAGATAGGTTTCAGATTTACAGACTCCAGTGTAAAACGAGAACAAAGAACTTGGAAGCAAATCACAATAGATAACAAAAGGTCCAACCTGTCCCACGAGCACGATTGAAGTGGTAATAGATAATAGATAACAAAGCTCACCATCTTCTTAGCCTTGCTCTGTAAACCCAAGCAAAACAAGAGTTCTAGAATTTTATACAATAAGCAATCAAATAATCCATAAAAAAATTTAAACTTTGTATTCATAATACCTTGCGGCGGATCGTCTTCAGAATCTAGGTCGACGGAGGAGAGGAGGAAGCACTCGACTTCGTTACGGCGGAGCACTGGTCTTCTGCTCGTGGTCACCTCTGTAAACAATCTGATTCTGCTGTTTTCACTGGCCATGGAAGGCAGAAGATACCGATCAAAGCTTGATCATACAATTTTCCTGCGACGATTGGTGCCAGAGAGATTCAACGGCAGAGAAGAACCGAGATTCATTGTCGACGAGATCCACCGCCGCTCAGACATCGACGAGAACCACCGACAAGATTCTTCTTCCATCCGACCTTCTCAAGTCTTCGTCGAAGAGAGAAAGAACTAGATTCTTCAAACGCCTATCCTATGCCCTATCAACACGTGTCCGAGAAGAAGCGGCTCTTCCAGCACTTAATTAAGATATGTTTCTTAAGTAAATGACTATTTTCCATTTAATTTAATTACTCATTATATTAAGAGCTACACTTAAGATACCCCAATAAATATGCTCTTAAGCCCTAGACAAAATCCAAATACAACCTGACTTGAATCCTTACCGTTGAGAAGAAAAAGAGTATAATTGACAGTCATTATTTTGGGGGAAACTGCTTTGTCGTGTAGTATTTTCTTATCTTTAAGTAAGTGGTGACAGTTTTATTATTTTTTTGCAAAATCACTTTTTATCGATTCAATCATTTGATCATGAGTTCCATCTTGTCAAACGTCCTTGCTGCTCCGGAAGATCCTGTTCTCAGTGTACATACATTTCAGTTTTAAGGATCTACATCCATCTTACTTTTTCTGTTGCTTGGATCAATCATTTAATCTTATTTGTATGGTGACAAAACAGGTTGTTTTTGCTTGTAGAGATGATCCTAGTCCAGTTAAGTTGAATTTGAGTAACGGTGCCTATCGAACCGAGGTAAATTTCGTTATTTTTCTGTCTAAGTTTGATGGATCTCAGTCTCTATGAATAACTGTATTAGTCCTCACTTGGTTATTTAATTTGTTTTATTTAATTGTCTAAAGGAGGGAAAGACCCTTGTTCTTGAGGTGGTGAGAAGAGCTGAGCAACAGTTAGCGAATGACATGTAAGTTACTCATTAGTAGTAAAAAAGAAAGACTTCGATTGTTTCAGAAAGATTTCCGAGTATTTTTTTCTTTTAGATTTACAATAACATTTTTAACGGATAAACACAAATATAAACAGACAATCAAAGACATAATAAAACTGATTAGCTTATGATTTTTTTGTTTTGTTTTTGTTTTTCTCAAGGTCTTCTGACAAGGGATATCTCCCAATCGATGGACTTGCTGATTTTAACAAATTGAGCGCCAAGCTAATCTTAGGTGATGATAGGTAATATATTAAATACTATTATTTTCCCTCGTCTTTTTAAATGTTCAATCCGAGGTTTGATTGGCTTTTTTAAACTTCTCTAAATCCTGTAGGTTATTTCATTTTACTATATAGATTGTTTTGGTTTTTGGGCAGTCATGCAATGGAAGATAACAGAGTTGTTACTATCCAGTGTTTGTCTGGTACTGGTTCTTTGAGAGTCGGATCTGAGTTTCTAGCAAAACACTACCAACAAGTAAATATTTCTCACTAGTTCATTTAGTTTTGTTAATGGCATATTAAATTTTGGTTTAAAGAACATTTCAGAAAAATTTGCGACAACATTTATCAGGAAATCTTGTAATATTTGCTGTAATATAAAAATGTTACATTCTTATGAAAAAACAAATAAGGTTTTCCAAAAAGAGTTCTTACAGACTTTGTTTGTTAAATCTACCGTTTTAACTTTATCGTCCATAACTGCGTTTCTCATTATTTTCAGAGAGTCATTTACGTTCCAAACCCAACTTGGGGGAACCATCCTTCTATCTTCACATTGGCAGGTTTGTCTGTAGAGTATTTCCGTTACTATGATCCGCAAACCCGAGGACTCGACTTCGAAGGTTAATTTTGTTTATATTCATACTGATTACTGTTCTAAAATTTATAATTTGTAAGTAAAGACTTCATTTTAAATAAGGTATGCTCGAGGATCTTGGTGCTGCAGAGCCTGGAGCTATAGTGGTCTTGCAAGCTTGTGCGCATAACCCCACAGGAATTGACCCAACGCTGGAACAATGGGAACAGATTCGACAAATCGTGAGATCTAAAGGCTTATTACCCTTCTTTGATAATGCATATCAGGTAAGACATACAACTACCTTTGCTTTGTTCTACAAACAAATGAAAAAACTCTGTTATAGTTATTGTTTTTCTGTAAGCATTATCGCGATTGTTAGAGCATGATTAACCCAAGAACCCCATGAGCGGTTCTTGGAAATTTTTCCTTAAAAAAAAAAAGACGAACCAATCATGGGTCGCCACGTATTAGTGGGGCCCGCAAACAGTGCAAGAAACCCATAAGAACTGATTCTTAATTAACAACTTTTGAAACCGGTTTTTACACTATTCATGAGACCCATCATTTAAGAACCCCTCCTAAGAACCCCCTTTAATCATGATCTTAGTTCATAAAACTAACACATGCTCACACACATATGACATTCATTCAAAAACATTTGGGATTATCCGGTAATATTAGAGATTTAATTTCAATAATGAAAAGCAACATGACTCTTTTTTTTATCTTTTTCAGGGTTTTGCTAGTGGTAACCTTGACTCAGATGCACAAGCGGTTCGTATGTTTGTTGCTGATGGAGGTGAATGTTTCATAGCTCAAAGTTTTGCCAAAAACATGGGTCTTTATGGTGAGCGTATCGGAGCTCTTACCATTGTAAGCAACCAAACTTGTCAATTTCACACACAAACGAAAATATAGCCTACATAATAAAGCATTTTGAAAAAAATGTAAATTTAATCTTTGTGGGTCTAATGTGAAGGTATGCACCTCAGAAGATGTGGCTAGGAAAGTTCACAGCCAATTGTTACTTGTTGTGAGACCTATGTATCTTAGCCCACCAATGCATGGAGCATCCATTGTTACCACAATTCTTAAAAACAGGTAGTTGTTATACCTATATATTATGCATGAGTAATAAGAATTCTTGTTGTCTTGAAATGCTTATTAAATAATGAATTTTTAATTATGCTCAAAATTTTGTGTTAACAATAAAAATTGCCAGTGATATGTACAAGGACTGGACTATCGAGCTGAAAGGCATGGCTCACCGCATCATAAGCATGCGCCAAAAGTTATATGAAGCCTTACAAGCTAGAGGTTTGGTTTAATGCTTTTTATTTTCCTCAAAATTTTCGTTAATTTAAATCATTCATAAGGTCTGATTTGTACCATTTTGTTTCTGCAGGTACACCCGGTGATTGGAGTCACATCATCAAACAGATTGGGATGTTTTCTTTTACAGGACTGACTGAGAAGCAAGTTCGGTGGATGGCCAAAGAATATCACATTTACATGACTTATGATGGGTAAGTGATATAATTCTTGTCTTCAAATGTTTATATTACAGATATATTAGATCAAGAGAAAAAAAATCAAGAAAAATCCCATTTTTACATTAGATAAAAGATAGTTTCCAAGTACAAACGCAAGCTAACAATTTGTTTTTTGAAAAACTATATATAAACTGATTATAAACATAACAGGCTGTTGTTCAAAAAAAAAAAAAAAACATAACAGGCTTAACAGCAAAAGAAAACAAACAATTGAGACCATATTATACTTATTAGTACATATACAAGTGTCGTTTATTTTTCTTAACCACATGAGCTAAGATAGTTGTTTAGAAAAATAGAATAAGTGAATATTAACATTCAAGTTACTCCTCTGCAACTTAGTAGACAAATGTTTTGTTCATTTGTTTGTAACTTTTAATGAATGGAATCTTATTTTCCATTTACTGACATTATTAAGTGCCTGAAAAAATGGGTATCATGTTAAATTTATTTGTCTTTTATTAGTGTTAAATTTATTTGTCTTTTATTAGTGTTAAATTTATTTGTATATTTATAGCATATCATTTATAATGAGGATTGTGTACTGCAGGAGGATAAGCATTGCAAGTCTATGTTCAAAGACAGTGCCTCAACTCGCTGATGCTATACATGCTACAGTTACCCGCATTGCCTAATGTAGTGATCTTGTTCTTTGTTGTTTCAAAATTAATTGGTCAAAAATATAGTTCTTGGTTTGCACTTCATAAGCGAAAACAAAGAAGCATACTATTTATTTAATTTATTTTTCCTGATGGACTGTTAAACCAAACGAAATGAGGATTGTGACCTTTAGACAGAAGGCATACCAGTAACTCATTACTCAAACGTACCACAAACAGGGACAAGCAAGCAACCAAGTTCCAATGGGTTAGGGCATAATCTCCAGCTTCTTCAGGATAAGATACTAGACTGAACCTCAAAAACGTAATGTCTTGAATCTTAAGGCAACTTGCATTTGGCATAATCCTCTGGTTCCATAAATTAGTTTTTTTTAACCAAATCTTAATTGTTTGTTGTGTGGATTTTCTTTTTATTATCGTATATTCATGATTCTTCATTTTGAAAATATTAATTTTTCATTTCATTGAGTACACAGATTGACTTTAGGGAAGTTTGGTGAAGTTTCTTTCAATATTGCAGAATTAGGCATGGGCATCCGAGTCTTTGGATCAGGTTCGGGTTGGTTCATGTCGGATCCGAATCTTTCAGGTTTTAGACATTTGGATCCAATTAGGTACTTATACATTTTCAATTCGGGTTCGGGTCAGTTCCTATCGGATCCGGGTTGGTTCGGATCCGGGTTGGTTCGGATCCATAATTTCAATATCCGAAAAATATCTGAAATTTTCGGGTATATTTTAGGTTTGGATCGGTTTGGGTATTTACAACCCGAAAAAGATCCGAAGTACCCGAACTAGATTCAAAAAACCGAAAAATATCCGAAAAACCAAAAAATACCCAAAATATTCAAATACCAAAAAAAATACCCGAAAGTTTATCCACAATTTGACTTAAATATCCAAAATTTTATACAAATACCCAAGTTATATTTTTTGAAAATCTAAATTTTTACCCGAAGTCCGAAACTATACCCGAAAAACCGACCCGAAACTTAAAAATATCCAAAGTACCTAACAACATACTTAATAACCTGAATATACCTAATATATATGAGTACTTCGGGTACCCGATCGGGTCTTGGGTAGGACTGGACCCGAACCAAGACCCGAACCGAGACCGCGGGTCCAAACAAAAAAAAACTAATAGGTACTTTAGCATGGACATGGACCCATACCTGTATTTTCGGATCGGTTCCGGTTTTGGGTCTTCGGGTCCATATAAAATGTCCATGCCCATGCAGAATGATGATGTTTGTCTAGTTTTGATTGGTTTGACTATAGTTAAGAAGTGTTAGAGTTTTATTGGTGTCAAATTCATATTTTTAAAAAATTGAATTTTCATAACCATGATACAAAGAATTATAAAGCCATTAAGGCGGAAACAGTCGATAGGTATAAAAGACGAATTAAAGATCACTATAAGTTGTAAGCGAATGAGCTGGGAAGTTTTTTATTATCTTGGTGAAACAAAAATAGGATCTAAGAATTTTTTACTCCATATGTAGATATCAAAAAATATGATGAATCCTATGAACATTGGTTTGATTACAATTTACATGCTTTTTATGTTCATCAGGGTCTAAATCCGTGGCCACAAAACAAACAATATCATCCTCAATTTCTTCAAATTATCTGAATTTATAGATTTATTTACGTAACTATATATAGGAGTTGTGTCTTCTTTGGACACATAGCTTTCGATTGATGAGTTGATGTTAACATAACTCAAAACAATATATGTCATTTTTATCCGAAGAAATATATATTTTAATGGCATGCAAGTAGAAAAATTCCCTTATAAATAATAATAAGTAAGATAATATCAATATTTATGCGGACTATACATTGTAATTATTATAATGTTTTCTAAACTATTTATTATTAAAATATCAGAATATATAACACTATTTATTAAAATTATTAAAGAGTTTTTGTCAAGTATAACTTAAAATTTCAAGTCAAACATAAAATAAACTCTTTAAAAAAAAAAAAATTATTTTCCTATTTACCTTAAAAATTCGAATTATTTACAAAAAATGCCATTATTATTATTTTCGAAAATAAATTGTTTACCTTATCATCCTCATCTTCACCAAGTATTTACAATATTTTCATTGTCATCAATACACTTACCACCATGAACAACCAATGTAAAGTTCTTAATGCACAAAAGTTTCAATTTTTACTTTTCATATCTCGTTATTTATGCACACAATTCACATCTCTTTCATTTTCTCTTTAAATTCATCAAAAAAACTAAAATTTGATTCCAAGCTTTATAAGATTATAGAGATATTGAAGCTCATGATTCTTAGTTATTAATAAGTTGGTAGCTTTTGTAGTGAAGTCATCTCACATGTTCAAGATATGAATTCATTTTTTCCAGATCTATTCGTGAAGACTTTCAGAATACTTCGGGAAGACTTTTAAAAGACTTTGCTAAATGTGTTCTCCATCGAGAAGATTTTCCTAAAAGTATTTCCTAGAAGTCTTCTAACTTTTATTTGTTAACAAAAAAAAATCAAAAATCTGAGAGAAGATTTCCCGAGAAGTATTCTCGGATGAACAGGTTATAGAAGTCTTTTCGAAGTTTTCTTACTATCGTAAGAAGTCTGTGTGGATTACTTTTACAATTGAAAAATAATATTCTCTCCGTTTCAAATTAGATGTCGTTCTAGAGTAGAATTTTTGTTTCAAAATAAGTGTCGTTTTTGGTTTTCAATACAAAATTTATTGGTAATATTATATATTCTATTTTTCTATTGGTTGATATATGGTTAGGTGTATTGGTAATAGTGTTTTTATTTTGAAAATATGTAAAATTAAATGTTTCCTTAATATGTGTGCATAAACCTAGAACGACAACTAATATGAAACGGAGGGAGTAGTAAAACATTTAATATTAATGAGAAGAATTTAGAAGTCTTCTCAAATTTTATTATGGGTTTTGGTCAAATCTTCTATTACGAGAGATAGAAGATAAAAGACATCTAAAGAAGTCTTCTCTGAAAAAGTCAAATATAGTCAATTGCAAGGAATACTTCGGGAAGACTTTCAAAAGACTTCTATAGAAATCTTCTCTAAGAAGACTTCCCGAAAAATTTTCTAATAAAAAGTCAAATTTCTGACAAACTTTGGTCAATTGCAAAATTAATATTTTTATCCGAGAAGACTTCTCTAGCATTTTTGAAAAAAAAAAAATCAATTGTAAGCTTATATTTACAAAGGAAGATTTCTCAAGATATCTTCAGTAGAGTAGACTTCTTAAGAAGTTTTCCTTCGTACAATTGCAAAAATGACCTAAATGAAAGACTTCTTAAGAAGTCTTCTCCCGGAAGACTTTTTAAGAAATCTTCTACGTAAAAATTTATTAAACTTCAATTTTCTCCAAACTTAAAATGATTTTTAATATTTTTTTGTTAATTCATGTTTATTAGTCAATATTGAAACTCCTGAGTGGAATTCATAACATAAATAGTGATAATTATGAAACTTCAAATATTCATGTTTACTAATATTTCTAGCTAATTCTAGAAGACTTCTTAAAAAGTCTTTTATGTTAGATTTTCAAGAGTGTTAAATAATTTCAAAGTATATTTTTTAACTTTCAAAAATGTTAACTAACTTCAAGAATATCAAATCATGTGGCTTAATGTATCTTTTGGATCATAAGATATAATTTTAATTTTCATGAGATTTAAAATTTTAACTTTCACTTAAAATTCAATTTTGATTTTTCGTGAATTTGACTAAGTTTTCTTGAAATTTTTTTTCTCTTAGTTTTAGTAAATTTGACTAAGTTTTTGTGCTATTGTGTTTTTTATGAGTGGGTAAAATGATTTTTTTTGTTATATTGTATAAATAATTTCAAGTACTTTTGGCAAAACATGAACATATTTACCAAATTCTTTTGATTAACATCTCTTAAAATTTACAAATGAATTCACAACTAAAATAGTATACATACAAATCATAAAAGGCAATTCTCTTAAATAACCTTTTTTTTGTTTTTGTCACAAAAATAGCCCTCAAAAAATAAAATGACCAAAATAGACTCTTTTTTTTTTGAAATTTTGATTTTTTTTTATTTTTTTTTTGAAATTTGAAACCCTAACCCCAAACCCACCCCTTAACTCTAAACCCTAAAGTCCAAATTAGTTAACCCTAGGGGTATAAATGCATATAAATGATTTTTTTAGCTTCAAAAAAAAAACATTTTGATCATTTTTCTCCTTAAAAACTATTTTTGTGACAAACAAACTAAAAGAGGCTATCTAAGGGAATTACTCAATCATAAAACAAACCATAAACAAAATTATTACACATTGAGTTAGCTAGATATCATTCTTCAACATAGATAAGTTTGGACTTCACTTGACATCATCCCTTTGTGCCATTTTGGGTAGAAGACTTTCCAAGAAGTTTTATGAGAGTCTTCTAAAAAAAATTTCAAAGCCTAGCCCAGATCTAAAAAATATACATATTCAAAAGCATACAAATGACTTCAAAACACAGAAAACTTCAAAAATAATTTTTTATGCTTAAATAATAAACAAAACAATCACATTAGGTTGAGTCTATAAACTTTTAGAATCTAATCTAAAAACACACAAAATACATATCTAAATTTGTACCACTTTGGACAGAAGATTTCAGAAGACTTTGTGGAAATTCAAACGGCTTCAAAACAGAGAAAAACTTCAAAAATGAAAAAAAAAATTATGCTTAAAAAATAAACAAATTGTCACATTAGGTTGAATCTATAGCTTTTTAGAATCTAACATATAAAACACAACAAAATACATATCTAAAATTTATAGATCTACCTTTAAAGAAGTGAAAGATGAAAACCATGTAATGAAAAACTTGCAAAAAAAGATAAATTAGTGAGAAGGCATAAGAAACAAATGAGAAATTGATATAAAGTTTAGAGTTTTGATGTTCAAAGAGATTAGAGAGAGGTTGAAGAGTTTTAGAGTGAGAAACATTACATTTTTGTTGCAGCCATTTGAGAGGAAGAAAGAGAATGCGTAAATTTTCTTTATACATGGAGACAAAAATTCCAATTAAGTTAAGTACTTTTGATACAGAAGACTTCGTGACCCTAAAATAGAACAACTAACTAAATAGGAAAAAATATTTTCTTAAACTTAAAAGAAACTTAGAAAGTGTTTAAATCATGTTATTAGATAGTCGCTAAACACATATATGTCAAATTAAAAAAAAAAAAAGTAAAGGATAAGATTTCAAAATCTTTCCCTAAAAATACCAACAATACTACAACATATGTTACCAGACTCAAACCAAAGACTATCATGACTCAATCCACATTCACTTATCTATGTTAAATATAATTCAATTTTAGTAAAACTAAATTTATATAATTTAGAAATGTTTATTAATACATGATTTTATTTTTTCCCTTTCAAAATATTTTTTTTATAAATTTTATTAATTACTTTTAAGATCTAATACATGAAAAGACTTTCCCTAGAAAACGTCTGGAAAATTCTGTAAGACTTCGAGTTAGGCGGGAAACCTCAAATCTTTTAAAATTTAGGAAAAACCTTAAATTCTACTAAAATTTTTGTGGTATATGTCAGAAAACTTATTTGGAAGTCTTATGTGACTACTTTAGAATTCTTCTGTGAGTCTTCTAAACCTTATAATCAAATAACTAAGCAAAAAACATTTCATTAAACTTAAAAAAACTTAGAAAGTGTTTAAATCAAGTTATTAGATAGTAACTAAACACATATAGGTCAAACTAAAAAAAGTAAAAGATAAGATTTTAAAAGTTTACCCTAAAAATACCAAAAATACTACAACATATGCTACCAAACCTAAACCAAAGACTATCATAACTCAGTCTATATTTACTCATCCATGTTAAAAATAATTCAATTTTAGTAAAACTAAATTTACATCATTTAGAATTATTTATTATTACATTATTTCATTTTTTCCCGTCAAAATAGTTTTTATAAAAAATTTAAATTATTTTAAAAATCTACTGTACGAGAAGACTTACAATGGTAAAATTCAATACATGTTTTTGTTTGGTTATAAAGAAGTCGTTGTAATTTTATTAAGCTTCTAAGTTACTTTTGCATTTGATCGAATTTAGAGTACATTTTTGTATTCAAAATCAAGTTTTAAATTATTTTTGGGAAACTGTTCATTATTAAATCTATTTATTATTCCTAAAATCATGGAAAATATATTATTCAAATTATCTGGACTATTGATTATTCCTAAAATTATGAAAAAAATATTTATTAAAATTATTTGGACTATTGATGATTATTTCTGAAATCATGAAAATATGACATACAAACAAATTCACTTCTCAAATAATAATATAGATAATGATGGTTATGTAATTACAACAAATTTATCACTGGAATCACTATAAATTATCTCATTTCATAATGCAGCTACCAAGAGTCTGAATGTTAACTATGTTCACCAATCACCCCCACATGCACTTGTGTTGCGACTTGCAAAACTGTACGTGTTATATTATTGGAGAATTTTGCCAAATATTGCTCAAAACTTGATTTTAACTCCGAAACTATATTAAAATTTGAATCAAATGTAAAAGTTATTCAAAAATTTAGTGAAACTATAACTATCTTTTATGGTTAAACAAATAAATAAAAATTATTTTTACGAATGTAACTCCATAAATTTTTTTAAGGTTCCGTAAAAAGTAAATGTTTATAGAGAGGGACGAGGATCCTTCTTTGGACCAAGTTTAGCAAATGTTTCTAATTATTACTTTTTGAGTTAACCCACGGGATTCGTCTCGTTTGATCCGCCGCGGGACAGGTGCGGGTCAAGTAATTTAGATTTTTGCGGGTCGCAGGGCGGGTGCGGATTGAGATTTTTTTTCGCGGGGTGGGTGCAGGTCAACCAAAATTTAAATGCGGGTACCCGCCAACCCGCAAAAAAAAATTGTAAAAAGAATAGTTTTTTTTTTAATAATAAAAATCATGAATATTATTTAAAAAAACTTTTTTATAAAATATATATATAAAAAAGTTAATTTTTTTTTTATTAAAAATATTTAAAATAATAATTTTTATTATTATTTAATTTATCCGCGGGTCAAGCGGATTACCCGCAGGTTTTGGCGGAACAGATTGGATAAATTTGTTTTGCGGGTCAAGCGGGTCAATTTTTTGGTCGCGGGTTGACCCGATTCCTAACACTAATTAACATGGTATAAAACAGAACGATTTCGATTAAAAAAAACAAATTAAATAAAAGACGCACTATAACGCCAGGTACATAACAAATCTGTAAAAGTCTTAAAAGCCCATTAGCCTGGCCCAGGTCTGTAACAAACCCGTAAAAATCTTTTTAAGTGGTCTTCAGGGTTCGTAAACCCTAAGTATATAAACTCATCACTCAATTTTCGCTTCCCTTCACCTCGTCCTTGTAGCCTCTGTCTCTAAGGTTCGTCTCTCAATCTTCTGCAACAAGCTGTTCGATTACTTCTTCTGTACGATTTCGATCTCTGTCCTGTTTGTAACTGTTCAGCTTTCTTCTTCCTGACACCTGTTTCGCTTCTGATTGAATGTTTTAACTTTTATTTTGCAGATTTAAAAGAGCTTTTACTTTTCTTCATTCCCAAGGCAATTCAGAGAGTCAACATGTCTGGGTAAGCTCCTCTTTCGTTGTAGCTATGTCACGACATTTCTCAAAATTCTTTCGGAGTCGGTGATAGATACTGAAGTTTAGGGGTTGTAGATTCATTTCTAGGTTTGATAGATTAGGGCTTGTGCCTATTGTAATTTAGGTCTAACCACAGAATCAATACTGAAAATTAGGGTTTGTTTATTTATATTTTTAATAATTTAGGTTTATTCACATAGAATCAATGCTGAAGTTTAGGGTTTGTTGGTTCATATTTTTATAATTTAGGTTTAATCACATAGAATCAATGCTGTAGTTTATGGTTTGTTGATTCATATTTTTATAATTTAGGTTTAATCACATAGAATAAGTAATACTTGTTATTTGTGTAATCATAAACATATCCCTTAATTGCAGAACAATTGTTTTATAATAAAGTTTTGTTCTTTTTTAGTGATGAAGCTGCTGCTGCTCCTGCTGTTGTTCCTCCGGTTGCTGAGGCAGCTGTCATTCCAGAGGACATGGATCTGCTGACTGCATTGGAGTTGACGCTAAGGAAAGCTCGTGCTCATGGTGGTGTGGTTCGTGGTCTCCATGAAAGTGCTAAGCTTATTGAGAAGCGTTCTGCTCAGCTCTGTGTCTTGGCTGAAGATTGCAACCAACCTGATTACGTCAAGCTAGTCAAAGCTCTTTGCGCTGATCACAGCATTAACTTGCTTACTGTTCCAAGTGCCAAAACCCTCGGCGAGTGGGCTGGTGTAAGTAGTTGGGTTATAGTTTTTCTTATTGTCAGAAGTAATGTTTGGTTGTTGTGTTATCAAAAGACTTAAACATTTTTTTAATAATCTTGGATGTGGTTGCAGCTTTGCAAGATCGATTCAGAGGGCAATGCAAGGAAGGTTGTTGGATGCTCGTGCCTTGTAGTCAAGGTAGAGAGTCTTTTTAACTTGTGTCTTAATCCATGATGAATCTTTTATATATAATAATGTGTTTTGACTTGTGTGTCTACTGTTAACAGGATTACGGTGAGGAGACAACTGCACTCAACATCGTCAAGAAGCATATTGAATCTAACTAAAATCAGCAAAGTCGGATCTCACCATATGCTTCCATTCCCTAAAGAAACCCATTTCATTTTTCTTGTCTGTTCCTCTTTGTCTTCTTCGTTGTTTTTTTGATATTGAATACAGTAACTTGTTAGTAGACAGGTCTTGAGATTTGTTTGGAAAATGAAGTTTTGCTGTTAACTAGGCTGCTCGCTCTCTTCATTCAATTAACTCGATTTCTATACATTATGGAAAAGAGAATCAGACAATCAAGATAACCAAAGGAAGATAGATAATGAGCCAAACCAATAACCAAGAAGACAGTAATGTATGTCCCTGCATGTGATTTTAGCGCCTATATCATCATCTCAGTCCTTAGTCCTTAGAGCAATGAGAAGAACATGATACCGATCTTTGAGAACATACAGAAAGTCCATAAGCCCCAAATTTAGGGCCCATGTAAGCTTATATCGGGCCGACAAGAAGAAGAAGACGAGAAGTTTCCACTTAACCAAAATTAAAAATGATCAATATTTTTATAAACCAGGATCCGGTTTTGATATAAACCACCCAAAACCTCTCTCTCGCTCGTTTGCGTCGTCTTGGCCTGAGCTTGAGTTTTTGATCCGATTCGTCTTTCAATGGCGCATCTCCCCAGAGTTCTTATGGTGAGTGGATTTAGTTTTTTTTTTTTTTTTTTTTGTGATCTCGATTGCACTTCACCTCTTGATCTCCTCTCGTTTGCTTTCAATCAGGTGGCGGAGAAGCCCAGCATTGCTCTCTCCATAGCTTCAGTTCTCTCTCATGGACAGGTTCCTCTCTCTCTCTCTCTCTCGAATGAGTAAAATAATAAAAGCTTAGTTTGGTATGCTGTCGATTTCTCAGAGGGAAGAAGAAGAGTAACACTTAATACGATTCTCATCTCTTTTGAAATTTGCGTGCTGAACTAAGAGGTTAATCAATTGGATGTATTATTAGTATCACTTCTGATGACTGAAACCAAAGCAGCCACCTTTGCTTTTATTGTCAAGTTTCAAACTTTGCTCCTCGAATTACAAGTTGACTAGTCTTAGTTCCTTTTTTTCACTTTTAAATGTCTGGATTGCCTTTGCAAGAAACATCAAGACCTTTGTTACTTAGTTTTGTAATCAGCACGTTTGCCTTATTATTGGGATATATATATATATATATATATATATATATATATATATATATATATATATATATATATATCTTCTTTTTCATTCAGATGTCTACAAGGAGAGGCAGTACGGAGGTGCATGAGTTTGATGGGATGTTCAGAGGCTTCAAAGCACATTATAGAGTTACTTCTGTTATTGGTCATGTTTTCAGGTTCCTCTCCATTGATTATTCATACCAACAGAAACACGAGTGATTGCTGCTTCATATATTACCTTAAATGCTTTGAAATCGTGTTGCTTGCGTTCTCTCTATTAGCTACTCTACTTTAGTATTTTTCTAGCTCCATTTGAGAGTTTGAACGATGGTTTAGTTTAATTGTCATCCTTGTTTAATATTTCTTCAACTCAAATCTCGTTTTGAAAGGTGCTGAGCAAACTACCGCTTGCAGACATTCTTAGTTAATTCAAGTCAGTTTTTTTCAGTCTTTCTAAATGCTACCCTCATATTCCAGTGTAGATTTCCCAGAAAAATATCAGAATTGGTCAACCGTTGATCCACAAGATCTTTTCGACGCCCCAATTCAGAAAAAAGAGTCGAACCCGAAGGTAAAATAGTTCTCACCATCTTATATCTCTTTTATCTGTGCATAAGGAGTGCTTGAGCTGATTATATTTTGGCTTTTATCTATGGATATGTTATAGCAACATTTGTATACGTTAGGGATGAGCTTTGTTTCTTTAGGAAAAATAAAGTATGCATGAGTTTTTTTGGAACAAGAATTATGCGTATCTTTAGTTAGTTTGTATTAGAGATGAATCTTCCTTGTGATTATACGCAACATGCCTTATTTTATTTCTAACGCTACTGTTCACTTTTCTCTAATAGTCTTCAAATTTCAGGCTCATATTTGTAGGCATTTGAGTAATGAAGCTCGTGGCTGCAGTTATATGGTGTTGTGGCTGGATTGTGATCGGGAAGGGGAGAATATATGTTTTGAAGGCAAGTCTATAATTACCGTTTTTCACAATTTCCTTCCTACCAGATTTTGGTTCAGAATCTATTGTTTCTAATCATTGCATTCATTCTGCTGTTAATTTTTGAATCAATGACTGTAATTTCTTCTCTGTTTTTACCAAATGAAACGTATCACAATGTGGAATCTGTATATCATGCCAGCATCTGATTGTACACCCTTTACGTTGTCGTAGTAGATTGTGGGTTCAATTATAAAGTTGGCTCCTGCATATGTGGTGCAGTCATCAACATCTTAATCCTTTTTCTCTTGCAAAAGTACTTTATCTACGCCACTCATATTTAGGAATGAACATGGATTTGATGGGCATTTCTATAACTTGTTGACCATTAAAATTTCTGTAGTTATCGAATGCACTGGCTTCGACATGAAAGATAGTAAGAGAAAGGTTTATCGGGCAAAATTTTCCTCTGTTACTGAGAAAGATATATCGAAGGCCATGGACAACCTTGTTGAACCAAACAGGGATGAGGCACTGGCAGTAGATGCTCGCCAAGAGATAGATCTAAAAGTTGGTGTAGCATTCTCGCGATTCCAAACAAGTTATTTCCAAGGCAAATATCAGAATCTTGACTGCAGAGTTATCTCGTCAGTTTCCTCTCGTCGTCTCCTTCCTTTCCTCTCTTTTTGATTCTTTCAGCTACTGAAGATCCTTTTAAATGTTTATTTCAGCTATGGGCCATGCCAGACTCCTACTCTTGGGTTCTGTGTGCAACGATACATGCAGATTAATACTTTCAAGCCAGAAAAGTTTTGGTCTCTACGACCTCATTTAATGAAGGATGGTTATGAGCTTCAACTAGAGTGGGATAGACGTAGATTGTTTGACCTGGAAGTTAGTGTTTCGTTCTTCTGTTAGAATTTAGTTGACATTCTTCACTGTTGTTTTCCAATCTAACGTTGAGATATATTCGTTGCTTTCACAAATTGTAGGCTGCTGTTGTGTTTCAAAAGTTGGTCGTGGAAGGCAGAACTGCAAAAGTGATTGACGTATCAGAAAAGCAGGAAGTCAAAGGTCGTCCAGCTGGTCTTAACACAGTGAATCTGCTAAAGGTGAGAGAAGTCATGAGTCTTGCTTACTATTCCTTGAAAATGAACTTGTCTGGTTATACATTATACTTAGGCGAAACCATATCATGTAATAGTGATCCCGAAGCACCGACTTGAAAACAAGAATCTGCATTCATCCAAAGATTATTTTGTTTCTATGGTTGTTATTGGGGATGAGTTGGCAAAAAATCGAGATGTTATTCTCTTCTTGTTTTACTTATCCTGGTTTTCAGTGTTGTTGCTATTAAAGCTTTTGCCATTGCTTAATCTTGTCCTAGTTTAGTTAAAGCAAGTTATATTCAAGTTACTATTCCTGATCTGGAATAACAATAGCGATTACACAGGTTGCTTCAAGTGCTCTAGGGTTTGGGCCTCAGACGGCTATGCATCTTGCCGAGCGATTGTATACCCAAGGTTTCATCAGGTTCGCTTTCTTCATTATCCAGATTATTATTTTTTGTCATATTACTCCTCTCTGCCGGCTTATAATTGGCTAATTTTGGGAAGTCCCAAATCGGTTACTGAATGGTAGTAATGTTTATGCATATAAGAACTAAATAGGAAATGGAAAAAACTATCGCTGATGAGGATGTACATACACCACATTTGCCTCCGAATTGGTCATTTAAACCTGCTCCTTGTCATCACGGTAATGAAATATTTTAATTCAAAACTCTTATGTTTTGTCCTAGCTATCCGCGCACAGAAAGCACAGCCTACCCTTCTTCATTCGACTTCACAGACACACTCAGAGCACAAGTTAGCAATCCAGTATGGGGTGGTTACGTACAGAGACTTCTCTCAGACGGCTTTAATAAGCCAAAGTCAGGAACCGATGCTGGAGACCATCCTCCTATCACCCCAATGCGAGCAGCAACCGAGGGAATTGTAGGAGGAGATGCTTGGCGACTCTACCAGTATGTCTGTCAACATTTTATTGGCACCGTCTCACCTAACTGCAAGTACATAAGGTAAATTAAGCCTTGTCTGTAGCTTGATCGCTTTCAGTTACAGCTTATTTTTGCACATATTATATGTGGTATTCTCTTTGGATGAATATCTCAGGACTAAAGTGGAATTGTCAATTGGTGGAGAAATCTTCCATTGTACGGGACAGCGTGTGACAGAGAAGGGGTTTACCGCTATAATGCCATGGTCTGCAGTAGACGAGAAAAAACTCCCTTCTTTTCTCAAAGGAGAGAAGATTGAAGTTTCAAGAGTGGAGCTGTACGAGGTCAGATTCTCCTCCATCTGTACATTGAGTTCTAGTTTTAGTTTATCCTTTCTATTCGTCTTTGAATGTTGTAAAATCACAGGGGAACACTGCGCCTCCGGATTTCCTTACTGAGAGTGAGCTGATATCTCTAATGGAGAAGCATGGAATAGGTACAGATGCATCAATACCTGTGCATATAAACAACATTGGTGAACGTAACTATGTTCAGGTTGGTTAATTCAAAGGCGGTGTGCTTTTCTTCATGATTATCATTGTTTGTCATTTCAGGAGGATCTAGTTTTGTTTTCTGTAAAGTTTCAATAGTCTTGTTTGGTGTTTACGCTCTATTGCAGGTCCAATCTGGGAGGAAATTAGTTCCAACGGCACTAGGAATCACGCTGATAAGAGGCTATCAATGTATTGATCCAGACCTTTGCTTACCAGACATCCGGAGCTTTATCGAGCAACAAATCACTCTTGTTGCCAAGGGCCAAGCTGACCATTCACACGTTGTGCAACATGTGATTCAACAATTCCGGCGTAAATTCAGTTATTTTGTTCAACAGGTGTGGAAAAAGTGGCTTATGTTACGTTGTCTTTGAAGGCGTTATAAGGTAAAGCTTGCAATTTAAATCTCTTTTATATTATCTTTTCAGATCGAGCACATGGATGCCCTCTTTGAAGCACAGTTCTCTCCTCTGGCTGACTCTGGTCGCGCTTTAAGCAAATGTGGCAAGTGCTTGCGGTACATGAAACACATCACAGCAGTCCCACCACGTCTCTTCTGCGGCACATGCGAAGAAGTTTATTATCTTCCTCAGAAGGGCACAGTCAAGGTAAAAACCGCTCCATCACCAAAACTCTTAAGCTGAAACCTCAGCGAATCTCTAGTTGTTGAATATATCATTATTAAACACGGATCTGAAGCCTTTGGTATGTGACTTTCTTACAGTTATACAAGGAACTCACATGTCCTTTAGACAACTTTGAGCTCGTGATTTATTCAGTCCCAGGACCCGAGGGGAAGTCCTTTCCGTTATGTCCATACTGCTACAACTCTCCTCCATTCGAAGGAATAGACACACTCTTTGGAGCTGCTAAGACGGCTAATGCTTCTGCCAAAACCAAAACCGGTTCAGGCATGCCGTGTTCTCTCTGTCCTCATCCCACATGCCCACACTCTCTGAGAAACCAAGGAGTCTGCGCTTGTCCAGAGTGTGAAGGCTCACTCGTCCTGGACCCGGTGAGCTTCCCCAAGTGGAAACTAAACTGCAACTTGTGTAGCTGTATTGTAATGCTTCCGGAAGGTGCCCACCGCATTGCCACCACTAGTAACCGTTGTCCCGAGTGCGATTCAACCATCATAGAAATCGACTTCAACAAGAAAACTACTCCTCTGGAGAACGGCGCAACTTTGCATCAAGGATGCGTTCTCTGTGATGAGTTGCTGCTGTCACTAGTTGAAGTTAAACATGGGAGATCCTTTGTAAGGCGTGGAGGAAGGGGAAGAGGACGTGGGAGAGGCCGAGGCAGAGGAGGGAGAAGAGGCTCAAAAGCTGTCGATCCAAAAATGAGTTTCAGAGACTTCTGAAACCCTAGAAAACCCTAAAATTTCCTTTGTTGTCTTTGCGGTACTTGCATCAGAAGTAAACAGATGGAAATCGAAAGTTCTCAACTTATTGCTTTTGTATACTAAGGGAATTCTTCATAATTTTTTTAGCTTTACTACACTATTCGATCTTTATCGAATCTCCTTTACTTTTAATCTCTCTGTACATGTTTATAGAAGTGTTATCTTTTTGTTTTGTCAGCCAGAAATGTTATCTATACACTCATTTTGTTGGCAGGTTCCATTTAGATGCTTATGACATGACAAGACAAGTAGAGGCTCACCATTTCTGGAGTCACGTGAACGAAGAGGTACGTCAATGTCTGATCTACGATGATCAACTAGTTTGATCGGATTGGAGTACATAGCAAGTCAGCTATCGGGATATGGTTTTCTGCTCTGTCTGCTGGGAGGCTCATATTAAAAAGTCTTCTTTATTTCTTTCAATTCAATCTCATTCCTTCAAATACTGGAAAGTGGATCACTTGTAAGAGTTGTAGGAATGACATAAGCCACTCTCCACGCTCGCTGGAACAACAAACCAAACAAGAAGATGGCAGGTCAGTTTATGGAGATGGCAGTTCCCCTACACTTCTCCGCTTGAATCGGACTCTTGGCCGGATTGACTATGGTGATAGGTGCGAGTTCGGGTTCTGTCAGCTGCAAAGCTTAAAGGCTACAATGTGTTAGATTAAGCTTGAAAAAAGGAAATTTGAGATGCAAGTAAAAGATCTAATCCTACCAAGATATGAAAATTAAGATTTATAATATGTTTAAGAGTTATCTAGATATATTATAGTTTAAGTTCTGAATTATTTTCTTAAGCTAATAAATAGAGTTATCTTTTATACTTATACAACCTTTGAGATTTTATTTGATATCAGAGCAACACATTAAAAGTGTGATTTATGACATATTAAATGGCATATAAATAAAATTATTAATGTGTCTTTCTTTGAGGCCATCTACCAGCTCCTTTGCGGCTTCATGACGACCGGTATGTCGAGGAACAGTATGTAGATCTGCACGCGATGAGCTGTCCGGCGACCCTTGGAGGTCCCCCCCCCCAGCCATAATACTGAGTTCAATTAAGAGCTGACTCCCCAAAAACCTACCTTCATTGTAAAGTCTCAAATATTGTATGTATAATATTAACTCTCTTTATTAGCTTAAGAAAATAACTCAAAAACTTAAGCTCTCAAACAATCTCAAGTTTCATTTTATTTCAAGCTTAATCAATCATTTCCCCCTTAAGTTTGAACTCACATTCTCCCCAAGCTTGAACACACATTCTCTTATGTCTTGAACACCAGTTAGATTCTTCATTTCCTTGAACTTGGTTCTTCCAAGTGACTTTGTTAGAATGTCAGCCTTCTGTTCACTTCCCAAAACATGTTCAACCTCTACTTGTTTGTTTTCAACACATTCACTTATGAAGTGAAACCTTATGTGTATATGCTTGCTTCGACCATAGAAAACTGGATTTTTAGTTAGTGATATTGGCTATTGCATATTTATTATCAATCCAAGTAGTTACTTTTTCACACTTCTTCTCAGTTATCTTGGCAAAGAGATCTTGTAACTATAATGCTTGTTTTTCTGCCTTTGTAGCTGTCATGAACTCGGCTTCACAAGATGATAGGCTATCTCTTGCTTTTGTGAACATCATGTAATGGAGCATTGATCAAAGTAAAACATATGGCCGATAGTGCTCTTCCCATCGTCTTCATCAACATTGTGGTTGTTGTCGCTATACCCTACAAGCCTGATTCCATTTGTGTGTTTGAACACAAGACTGTGTGCTAGCATTCCTTGTAAGTACTTGAGTACTTGTTTGAGTGCTGCTCCATGTGACTCCTTCGGTTCTTGCATATACCGACTGAGTACACCAACACTAAAAGAGAGATTTGTCTGAGTATGAAAAAGATATCATAGACATCCAATACTTATCATGTAATCCTTCTCACTAATGTGTCTTTCTTTGAAGCCTTTGGAAATCTTTATATTAATCCAATACTTATCTTCTTTAAGTTTATTTTTATGTATATTTAAATATGTATAATATATTTATAAAACTTAGATATTAAATTCAAGAAAGTTTTCCTAAAATGTTTTAAAAAATGTTATACATATTCAAAAACATCTTCCTAAATATTCATATAATTCAAATTGAGTAAAGTATTCATAAATAAATAAATATATATATATATATATATATATATAATATATATATTCATGAGGGTCTTACTAAATATACATTTTAGAATATATTCTAAATACACATTTATGAAAGTTTTTTTTGTTATGAAGATACTATACTTATTTGTCAATTTCCCAAATTTTAAGAATATATTATACTTATTCAGTATTTTTTCAAATATACATATCTCAAATTTAGAAAGATATCATATACATTCAAGAAGGTTTTCCTAAAAGAAAATTCATTTTTTAATCTAATTTTTTTATTTTAGTATTTATTTAATTAATATATCTATAGGCAAGAGACATAATTGTTATTTACTCTTTTAATAAAACCAAATTTGATTCTTGTTGATCCTTGTAAACTAATTTGAAAACAAAAACATTTTTTGAAACTATTTGAAATCATTTTTCTTTTCTTAAAATAATCTCTAATTGAACTGAATTTAAATTTTTAAATTTTGAAGATCTTTGCAAAAGTAAAACATTCAAAACATTTCTCATATATTAAAAAATTTCTGAATTTTTTTTTTATTCATGAAGATTTGTAAATAGTTCAACTTTAAAAAAAAACTATTTGAATTAATAAAATAGTCAAAGTATATTTCATAAATTAACTATTGAGAAATATTCTAAATAGCACTAAAATGTTTTTGTCACAATATATGTTCAGTTTGCGGGGAGGAAATAGAAAATATAGACCATACGCTACTTAAATGCAGAGTCGCCTAGGAAATATGGTCACTCTCTTTGAAAGATGAAAACCTCCAGATTAATCGCACTAGAACATCATTTGATATTTTTGGGTACATCCTCCAAAAGGTATCAAGAGATCCAGAGGATACCATTTATTTCTTCTTAGGTTGGAGGATTTGGAAGATGCGTAATAAACTTATCTTTGAAAACAAAAGAGATCACATAATTCATGTACTAAGTGCGGCTTATGTAGACCTAATGACATGGAAGGAAGCACTGAACCTAAAGGAGCCTAAAATGCAGGTAACTTCGGCTTCTAATATAAACTCAGTGCAGGAAGTTCTTCCAGAAGAAACAGAGCTTTATTGCATTGTGGATGCTTCATGGAAGTCGCCAAATGATAAGATTGGAATAGGGTGGTCCTTACACAGTAAAGAAGGCACCCCTAAACTTCAAGGAAGCTCTGCAATGGATCCAACCACCTCACCAATAATAGCTGAAACAATGGCATTATGGACAGCTGCTCAACAACTACATAGATTTGCATATACCAAAGTAATATTTCTAGGGGATTGTTTGAAGCTGCTAAATTTGCTGCAGGACAGAACTGAAGGCAAATACGATCAAGTTGGATTTGTTCAGACATGTCCCTAGAAAATTATTAGGAGTTGTTGATAACTTAGCCAAGGAAACTACGATTAATGATAAAGGTTATGTAATTTCTTGGCTAAACTGGTAGGCCATTGTAACTGAAATTTCAAGGTAATGGAAATCAAAAGGTTGACGAAAAAAAATGAAAAAAAAATGAAAAAAAAATACTTATGCGATGAGGGTAGTATGAGCCATACTATTTTGACCAAATATTGATTTTTGAAAATACAAGAAGTTTCAACCCACACTACCTACGTATGTATATGATTACAAAATCAAGAAATATTCTTATTTGATTGATATCTGAAATCAAACTTTTTATTATTTTTTTGGACAAAAAAATCAAAAAATCAAAATATGATTAGTATTTGCGTGTAGTCTCTGACTTTTTGTCGTCCTCTACTTGACATGAATCGTCAAATCAAGAACACCAAGCAACACTAACAACAACGATGATCAAGAACAACAACAATTCATCAAGCTCCATCAAGAACCATCCATGTAAGAAGAAACCAACCACTCTCTTACTTCTCCTCTCTCTCCTCACCACTTCTCTGCTCCTCCTCCTTCGTCTCTCCCAAAACAAAATCATCCTCATCACCACCACTACCACTACCTCCGACTCCGATCACCACCACCGTCACAAATCCCCCGGACTAGGAAGCAATCCATGTCTCGGCCGGTACATATACATCCATAATCTACCTTCTCGATTCAACACCGACATCTTGCAAGACTGCGAGTCTATCTCCAGACCAAAGGACAAGATCAGCATGTGTAAGTACCTCGACAACTACGGATTCGGACCGATGATCGGTGATGGTGTCTCCGTAGATTCTCGCTACTCTCCGAGCTGGTACGCGACTAATCAGTTCATGCTTGAAGTGATTTTCCACGAGAAGATGAAGAGATATGAGTGCTTGACGAGAAACTCGTCGTTGGCTTCGGCTATTTACGTATCTTATTACGCTGGTCTTGATTTCCGGCGTAATCTGCGGCGGCGTAACGTCGCTGAAAGAGACGCCGCCGGGAAGGAAATGTTTAGATGGCTCAAAAAGCAACCTCAGTGGAAAGGTACGCACGCGTGTTTTTTTTAGTTTATTTTTTGATGGTTTTCGTTTTTGACCCTGAGGTTGTTATTATTTGCACTTTTGGTTGTTACTTTTGATTTGTCAATTACCAACTACTTTTCTTTTCTCCCGTTCTACCGACGACTTTAATTTTGAAAAGAATGTTATGTTCGAACAACTACCTTTTGAAGTACTCTTTTGCTACCAACAAAAATATGAAATTATAAAATGAAGATACACAAAAAACTAAAAAAGTTTCAAAATAGACATAAATAGTTTACCTTGTAAATAACTGAAGTGAAATAATCTCGGACAATTTTCTTAAATAACATTGTTTAAGTTTTGGGCAATTCTCTTAGATAACTTTTTTAAGTTTTTGTCACAAAAATAGCCCTCAAAAAACAAAATGACCAAAATAGACTTTTTTTTTTTGAAATTTTGATTTTTTTTTTTTTTGAAATTTGAGACCCTAACCCCAAACTCACCCTTTAACTCTAAACCCTAAAGTCCAAATTAGTTAACCCTAAGAGTATAAATGCATATAAATGAATTTTTTAGCTTTTTTAAAAAATATTTTAGTCATTTTTTTCTTTAAAAACTATTTTTGTGACAAACAAACTAAAATGAACTATCTAAGGGAATTTCTCAATTTTGTTATAAAAATAATTCTAAAAATATCAAAATAATTTTATTTTATTTTAAAAAATTAAATATTTTATTTTATCTTTTAAAATTTGAAACTTTAATTTTAAAATCCACCTTCTAACTCTAAACTCTAAATTTAATAGTTTTAGTCTTCTCAGGAAGATTTGTTCTTTGTTTGTTGATAAAACAATAATGATACCGAATGTTGTCGGCCAACTATTATTGTCCCGACATAACTCCCTAACACAAAATTTTAACTGCAATCCAGGTATGTCAGGTAAAGACCATTTCCTTGTAACCGGTCGGATATCACGAGATTTCAGGCGAAGCTCCGTCAACAACTCCCTGTGGGGAACCAACTTAATGCTATTACCGGAGTCACAAAACCTCTCATTCCTCACCATTGAGCGAAGTCCAACGAGCCACAACGAGTTCGCAATTCCTTATCCAACCTACTTTCATCCCCTTTCAACCGTTGAGATTCGCCAGTGGCAAGACAATATCAAGCTCACGAACCGAACGGTACTCTTTTCATTCGCCGGAGCTCAAAGACCGAGCAGAAGCCAGAACGGTTTGGTTCGCACTCAAGTCATCCAACAATGTAAGAGTTCTTGTAAGTCTTGTATGTTTCTTGACTGTGACGTTAAAGCCAACGGCTGTGATGATCCGATGAGTCTAATGAAGCTTTTCGAGAGCTCTGTCTTCTGCTTACAACCACCGGGTGATTCGTTAACCAGAAGATCAGTATTTGATTCTATCTTAGCCGGTTGTATTCCGGTTTTCTTTAACCAAGGAAGTGCGCATAAGCAATATGTATGGCATTTACCGAACAACGATGGAGAATATTCGGTTTATATACCAGTTAAGGAGCTGAGAACCGGGGGAAAGAGCAGAATTGAAGAGATTTTGCGGGGAATACCGAATGAGAAAGTGATTGGTTTGAGAGAAAACGTAATAAGATTGGTTCCGAAGATTGTGTACACTAAACCAAACCGATACAAACCGGATGGAGAGACTCTTGAAGATGCTTTTGATGTTTCTGTGGAGGGAGTGATCAAGAGAATAGAAGAACAAAGGAGAAAATTTCAAGAGTAATTAGACCCAAAATGAATACGTTCCTACATTTGTTTTTGTATTTAGATATTCAATTATCTTGTAGAATGTTTCTCATTCTTTTATCTTAAATTAAAAATAGATAAGAATAGTTACGTTTTTTCACCGATTTTAAATAGATTTAAACATGTGAAAAGGAAACTCCACCAAGAAATGTAAGCTAAAATAAACCCCACTCTTTCTTTATTATTAGTTCGTAATCTTTCTGTATTTCTCACTTAGTATAGGTTTATAAAGCTAATGTGAAGAAGTTAAACACACTAATCTGTGTTAAAAAAAAATACACTAAACAAATCTAAAATGAAAGGAACGGAGAGACTTTTGTAGTGGAGTTCCTCAAGATTGTACGACCAGTTTCTGGAGATGTTGGAATTTAAGAAAAAGTTCAAGACTAGCATTGTCGTTGAAGAATATATAAGAACATGTGTTCATCTCGCTGGTGTTATTGTAATTTTCTGAAAGGATTCAGCTTCACTTACAAAATCCGTGCATGTGATGATATATCCGTTGTAAATATCAAGTGATCAATCAAATCACAACATTATTCACAGAAAAAGCAAAGCCAGGCCGTGCAGGATCATGAGACCACTTGGGGGAATAATTAGAAATACTATTTGGGTATTACTAACCTGAGATCCAAGTTGATCGCATACATGGCATGGGGAAGCGTTTGGACTATTGTTGAACACATGAGAGTATCATCACAGAATTTATAGAAGAAAGATTAACATACAAGGGCAAACCAAAAGCAACTTATGCCTTTTGAAGTGTTCCACTGAAGACGAGTGTTTGAGAGCATGTCCATTGAGGGGTTCTTAGGGAGAGGTTTTTAGCGGGATTTTAAGAACCGGTTCTTAATTTTAACAAAGAAAAAGTTAAGAACCGGTTCTTAAATCCCGCTAAGAACCCTTCCCTAAGAACCCCTGATGGAGATGGTCTGAAAACGTGAGATTATCACTACCTATACTATGCCTTTGGTGTAACATAAGTGGATGCCTTTGGTGTAACATAACTAATTAGCACATTTCATAGATATTAAAGTAGATAGAAAATGAACAAATGAACTAGCAAGAAGATCTAAGGCTAAGGAAGCCGCTCATTTGAAACAAAGACCGAGAGATGATTGTTCACTATCCTCAAATACTACCTTGAAAGAATCATTGAATACTGAGTGGCCAAAACTTTCTGATATAGTAACAAATTAACAAGTACTCCAGTTCTTTCAACTGTAGCTTTCATTTCAACAACACCCACCTAACATTAAAAATAAAATAAAATTATATGCATATATTCAGAGTAAACAGCAACTAGATTAGAACAAAACAATCTACTTCCAAATAAATTTCTCTGTGACTTGCAAAAGAAAAGGAATTTTGATTATTCTAGATTTTTCTACTTAGACTAATTACTAAACATGATAATAGTTTACGAAAAAGATAAATACCTGATCAAGCGCAGATGCAAAAATGTCCAACCAACTCGTTAGCAAGACCACCATCCAACTTCTCTGCTTTCTCATAGAATGGAGCTTCATGTGTCACTTATTCAGTATAATGTTGACACATGACAAGGTTATTCAGAAGCATCAAAAGGAATTACATACTTTAAAAATGTCATTAGGGATTTGGTCATTCAGCACGGTGCAGCCCATATTTTAATATTCTCTTATTAAGTAAAAGAATTATTAGTAGAGATGGGCAAAAATATCGAACCAAACTGAGTTAAATCAAACCAGCTGAACTTAAATTGATTCAAATCAAACCAAAATTTATTATCAAACCATTAAATTGAAGATTTTTCCAATCCAAACAGTTTGGTTCGGTTTAAAACCAATATATTATACTCTTATATGGAAATGTGTCTGCCTCAACATAAACATAAACCTAAACCTAAAAATAAAAATTCTTTTCCAGAGCGTCTTTTTCTCTGCGTCTCCTGCGGACGTGCTCTCTTTTCAATTTTAGTTAGTGAAACGATTAATACACTAGGTTTATAAGAATAAAATCATGGATACAGAGTTATAATAGATATATAAATAAATACTCGTATAGTTATAATAACATATACTGGTTATATTGATTTTTTGCAGTTTTTTATAATATCACATGGAAAATGATTCATTGCAGGCTTTTTAATGATGTAAAAGACATTATTAACGATGCTAATTTTTTTTTAGTTAACTTTAATTTAATTAAATTCTTATAATTTTTTTTACAATTTTTTTTTTAAATTCAGTTTTATATTGAATTTAGTTATGTAGTTTTTATTTTAAAAATGATTTATTTAAAAGAAAAACTAAACCAAGAAGAATTCGATTAAACCGAACCGAATATAAACCAAACTGTATATAAACTAAACCAAACACAAATTAAATTAAACTAATTATAATTTATTTCAGTTAAAAAAATGCTAAACCCAGATTAATTAAACCGAACTGAATCGATAAAATAACCAAAATGTCTACCTCTAATTATTAAAATGTTAATGCAAATTATACTTTATTTTAGTTTAATATTAATTGTAAATTATACTGATCTTATAAATAATTTTATTTATTTATTTTGAACACTATTAGTTTAGATTTTAGAATATATAAATATTTTTTTAGTATTACTGTTATGAGTCTTTTTTCTTCTCTCTCATCAAAATCCTTTTTCTTCTTTCTTCAAACCTCCATTGTTGAAGCTTATTCTCTGACTCTGGTTTTTCCCTTAGAACTGGAGTTGGGTCTTTGATTTTGGTTTTGTATCATATTTTGCCAACTGAGATCATCTGATTTTCTTCTTGTTCTTCTCTTTGGTTAGTTTAATCAAGTTTTGATTTTGTCTTTTCCAGGGATTGAGAAGTTTATTGATAAACTCAGTAATGTGTTAATCTTCTTCTTTACTTGATCTAGCTAGTTGAAGTGGGTTGGGTTTTCTTATCTTCAAGATATGGTTTTGTCTTAGAAACCTTGTGCTGATTTGTTAGTGTTGCGTGTCGTTTATGAGCTTTTTTTGGCTCACTTTGGGTTTCGATCTTCGACCTTCTCAATCTATCGAGCAAGGTTAAACATGATTGTGAGTTGTTTTGCTCCTTGTCATTATCCTTAAGATTTGATCGAAATCTCTTCTTCCGTCAAACTTCACATGGCGTTTCGAGTTGTCTCTTCTCTGTTTCTGCCATTTTGATCGATGATTTGTGAATTTAATTGTTATGTCTCTTGGTGTATGAAGTTTTTGTCTCTAGATCACATGTGATATTCTCTATAGAAGGAGACTCAAGCCGGAGGTATCTTCCATGTCTGGAATCCTCGCTTTGTCTTTGTTCAAAGGAGATATGTTGTAGTCAACATGCATTGTGTGTTTTTTTTTTTTTTTTTTTGATCTGGTTCCTGCTAATTCTAGTTTAGATTGGTAAAGTTAAAAATTATGTTATTTCTCTGTTGATTATTGTCTTCCATGTATGGGATGTTGTTTCTGGGGACCTTTTGTTTAGTTCATCAGACTATTCTTACCGGAATTAGTGTAATCGCTGATCTATATATCTTGTGTTAGTGTTTATGAAAATAATGTTATATATATATATAATCTACGTGAAAAAAATTCAAACTAACATTTGAAGAAAAAACAGAGTACAAAGTTAAGACCAATCAATAAATGTTGACGTGTTTCCAGTTTACAAGAATCAAAATAAATCTAATAAACTGAGTACAGATCACTTGTACAATCAAAAATTGATTAACACATGTATGAGTTTTTCAAATTGGCATGAATTTTTCGTGTCCTTTTCTTAACTATGCTAATAATCTGCCTCCTTCAATTCAAGTCTCTCATGGTTGATTGGTACTGCTTTTACAATGCTAGAGAATCGTATTATTTTAAAGTGTACAAAGTTGTGTACTGATATAGTGTAATCCTATAACATGATCACTTTGACTTGGGGAAGGTAAATGATGTTAACACGAGTTTGTGTATTTATTGTTCTTCTACTTCTACTCAAGAGGCAGGTAGGAGGATTTGTACTCTGGATTCCGTTAAAGAACACTGGCTATTTAACTACTATACTAAAAATATATTTTAAAAAACAATTAATCAATTATATTTATATTATCTGTCAGCTGGAAATCAATGTTTTTTTTTGGCTTGAATCCAGGCCGACTCTACTTAAAAATGAACTAAATAGCGAAAATGCTAGTTGATTAAAGATGAATAATGTCTTAAACAAATTTTTATACTGAGTTTTCTAAACATTTAGATTTTAAATTTTCCTACTAATTTTCTCAATTCTATATATATTATTTTTTATAAAAACAATTGTGAAAACTTCTTTAAAGAAAAAGCTCTAGTTAAAGCTATTTTTAAGAACAAACTCCAATGTAAAAAAAAAATAAAAAAAAAATATAAATAAAAATGTTGTAATTTTATTTTATTTTTTACTTTATAATAAGGTAATGAATAAATAAAAGATAAATTATTTTATATATGAAGTAAACTCTATTAAAAAGTGAAATATAAAATTGGGTTAAAATATTTTTCGTTATATTCAATTTTACTCTAGTTTAGAGTTAAAAAATAGAGTGAAATTAGAAATATTCTAAGATAAATATACATTATTGTCAATATGCGCCAAAAGGTAATCAAGACTGATTAAAATCTTAACATTGTTACCAAAAACAGTTGCGCCAAAAGATTTCTTATTTTGTTTTTTTTTTTTTTTTTGGTCGAGAAAGCATATGAATCAATGTGCAGTTAAGCAAGCATACGTAGGAGGAGGTGCTACGTGAGTAGCATGCGAAGAGGAGAGGGCAGATGTCAAATTCAACTGATACGTGTTGCTCTCCCAAACATCATTGCATCAGAATAACAAAACCAACAAAAAGACAATAATTTCAATCTCAAATCGAGGCGATAAGGTAAGGCTAGAGGAGACCCATGCATGATGATTCCTTTGGTCAAACTAAAATATTGAATCATTGGCGCAATCGTAAAACAACGGATCTATCGTCATAGCACCAAAAAGATCATATTAAAACGCTTTTTAGGGGTAAAATTTGAACAATGTTGCACAGATTTAATTCCTAAAATTAAAAGATCAAAAGTTACGAAGTTTTTGTCTTTTTAAACTTATAATGGGACAACCAACTTATAATTACTGAATGGTTTAGATATTCGCTCTAGAAGACTAGAAACCAAAGTTTAACGCCTAATTGTTATAGTTGTTCACATAAACATTGTTAATAGAGATAGATTAGAGAGAATTTCTTATATAATCAAAGAAAATTATAAATATGGTTAGAGTTTGATTGAATACTGTTCATAATTTCATTTTTTTAAATACCCTTTTATAAATGTTTAAAACAACTCTGATCCAAGCATGTCACATACGTCAAAATGGTGGTGGGGCTCACTTCACGTGTTGATGAGAAAGAAACTTAAAAAGATGCGGAACCCCGAAGGTGCCTATGGCATGAGACCTAAACAAAAACACCATCAAACCCAAACCAAAACTCTCTCTATATATACACTCTCTCTCACAGTTTCTTTCATCTCACACACAAACACTTAATATTTACAAAATAGCAAACCTTTGAAGAAAACATTAGAGGAGCAAATACATCAGATATCAAATTGAAAAAAGTTACAAGCAATGTCAAAAGTTTCTTTGAGTTTGTCATTGTTAGGGCTTTTGGTGATCGCCGTCGTGACTCCAACGGCGAACGCTATAAGAAAGTCCGTCGTTGTCGGAGGGAAGTCGGATGTTCCGAACGTTCAGACCAACAAGGAAATTCAAGAACTTGGAAGGTATGCATGCATACATCCATCCATCCACACATGTCGTTTATATTGAATTATAAATGTGAGGCTAATGTGTGTATCACAGGTACTGCGTGGAACAGTTCAATCTACAGGAACAGAGCGAGACAGGAAACGTAGCTTCAATTGAGAAAAAAGAAACGGCCGTGTTGAATCCGTTGACGTTTAGCCGAGTTGTATCGGCTCAACAAAAGGTCGTGGCTGGTCTCAAATACTATCTGAGGATTGAAGTGACTCAACCCGATGGCACGAGTAGGATGTTTGACTCTGTTGTGGTTGTTCAACCATGGCTCCATTCTAAGAAGTTGCTCGGTTTCACTCCTGTTGCTACTCCTATCTACTAACACTTTCATTTTCTCTTTTTTTTTTAAAGACCAAAAAGGTGTTTGATAATGAAGCTATTAACAATGGGTTAGTAGCTGGTTTTGTAATGATGTTTTTCGTTCATAAATAAAGAGAAAAGACTTGTTGAAGAATCAAAACCATCAACAAATACTTGAACCATTTGGAATATTGCATTTGTCTTTAAAGTAACTTTAACTTCGTTTTTTTAAGTTTAATTGAAAATTTTGCACACATCTAAACAAACCATATATAGAAGTTGTAAATAACATACCCAAGAAAGCTAACCTATAGCTTCAAAAAAGCTGTGCTGTTATGTTGGTTAACAGGGGACGAGCAAGGGCTTTATCAATCAAAGATCTCCTGGGCCTCGATTATACTGTGTTGCCTGAGAAGATCACGAGTTGTCGAAGTTTCAGATCAAGAGTATAAAGAAGAGATGAGAATGGCAAGTAAGAGAGTTTTGCTTACATATCATCTTTCGCAACTCGGTAATATTTTTCAGCATGTTGCCGTTGGCCAATCATCTGAGCAAAACGTTCGTCGTGAGTAATGACTATGAGTTGGAAATTCTCTTGGCCCTTTCTGTCTTCCATGATCCTGGAAAATGCAGTGACGTAATAAGATCCAGTGTTAAAGATCCATGGGTCTTATAGTGTGTGATAACAACAATAACGATTCCAGCGTTTAGATGGTTAACTTTCCATTTAAGAGGAATTACATGTGTCATTGTCATCTCATTACGGGTAGAGATCTTTTAATTATTACCTAAGAAGAGCTCCTGCAAGAGATTCTGAATTCGGACCATCCAAGTTTGTAGTTGGCTCATCAAGTGCTAATATTCCACAGTTTAGGCAAAATGTCTCGGCCAAAGCCAACCTTATTATCAATGAAGCAAGAACCTGCAGGAGAATAGAATGATGACGAAGAAAATGATTACCAGAGTTAAAGAAAGAGATGTTAAAATGAAATGCTTCTGCAAGAGCGATTTTAGAGCAACTCGCCTTTTGACCAGCGCTGCATCTTCCTCTCATTTCAAGTTCTGTATCGCCAGTCTGCATAAGAACCTGAAAAGACAATAGTGTACCACAATGTTAATGATGATCAGATGGTAAAAACATGCTGTCAGTTCTGTAGTGTACCTTGTAGCTGTAAGAGCGAGTGCCTGCACCCTCGGAATCTGAGTGTATTCTTATGTAATCAATATCTTGACCTCTGTATGTCTGCTGCCACAGCTCCCTTATAATCTTATTTATTTCCTCCATTTTCATTGTGTGGAAGCGCATCAGTGCTCTGTTGTATATATTCAATATCATTAAAATATACGTTAAAAACTACAGATCAAATGGATAGTGTAGAATGAAAGGCGACTAGCCACAAACTTATATAAGGACTCAAGAACAGCTTACTTGTCAAGGGCATTGTAGTATCTATCCAAATCTTTATTTGCCATTTCAGTTGTCTGGCAAAAAAAAAATGAAATGTTGAGTTTATGAACGTAGAGTGAGACTCGTTGATCAATGAGATACTGGCTTACCTTTAGCTGGATCAGTTGATCAAAGTGCCGCTTATCTATGTCCTTGTATTGTGTCTGTTTTAGCTCCACTTTGTTCTTTGAAATACTGCTCTCATAAACAGACACTGTTCCACGACACCGATTCAACTACAGAAAAAAAAAGAACAATTATTCTTCAAGCACAATAAAATAGGTTCTAAGTAGCTTTCGATGGAAATCTTATCTTTAGGTAATCCAGAATAACGCAGTATAACTCGAAGTTCACACATCGCAGTTGCTAACAGTGACGACTAATGAGAGAACTTTTTTTTGTCAACTAAATATTATTTGACTGCCTTGAAACGAGATTCAACTTAGAAAAAAACTACCACTTAGAATATCAAATGGTTAAATATGATGAGACACTGCAAGATCTTAAACTTAGCATCAGGGACAACAAATAACTAGCTAACCATAGGCACCAAAATGCTATTCAATTTACGTGTTATATAATAAGAGGGACTAATATAATTATATAAGAAGCTGGGGGTACCTCTGAAAGAAGTCTTTCCCTTTCCCGCAATATCTTTACAATTTCAGCTTCAACTGCGGGTATCCCACCAATATTCAAGATATTCTCTTCCAGTGATTCAATCTCGCCTGTAAGCACCTCGACTTGTGCTTTTGTTGTACGGTAGTTCAAGTTATCCTCTATATTTCTTCTCAGTTGATCTTGATTCCGCATCAAGTCTTTACTTTTGCTCAGTTCGGCTGCAATTTCATTCTTTCTAGATTCAGAGCTCTGAAGCTGGGATTCAGCTACCCGCTGCTTTTCTTGAATATCACTTAACCGCTCTCCTTTTTTCAGTTCACGATACCTGGTTAAGCAGTTGTAAGCGTGTCTGGTACAAACGATACGTGATAATGATTAATTGACCTTTGGTTAACAGAACATACTCATCAATCTTAGAATTGGCCTTGAGCAATGCCTCAACTTCTTGTTGGTAGTTTCTCTTCTTCTCAGCCAGTTCTTCATACTCTTGATTACGTTTAACTTTAATATCATTGTAGACACTCAGTAACTGTTCCTTTTCCTTGGATAAAGGGCCCAAAGCCTCGGACAAATGCTGAAAATATATGAAATAGAAGACTGTGTTACATTTAAGGGTTCTAAACTTAATGTGATCGAAACAATTTGAAGCAGGAACAGGGAAGACCGAGTTTCCTTTTCGCATGTTTGAAAAACAACTTGATCACATTTCAACGAATGCATATACAATATATACTTGAAGCTTTAAAACTACACAAAATGAACCATTTATATGCACACTACCACCCTACTCGAGAAGATGTTATTGCTACCCATTTTATGACGTATTCTCTACATATCTATATGCAGCAAGGTTACAGATCAAATCTTGTGTCGCATTGCAATGTATTACTAGGAAGCATATTTTGTGAGAAGGACAAATGATTCAGTAATCACATCCTCACACTGGTGAACTCTAATCCATGACATGGAACTAATAAATTAGAACCTCCATATTCGCCAATGAACAATGTACTCTGATGAAATCATACCAGTGACACACGGAAAGACAAGTGGACAGACTGGTGGAAAACAACGTAAAGAAAACTCGCACAAGACGCACCTTAACGTCTAGGTCAAGTTGACTTTTCTCTTCGGCTAAACGCTCTAGGTCTTCTTCTGTCTTCGTAACGTCGCGTAACAAATTGGCAGCCTTAGTTTTCTCCTCTCTAAGTGCATGCCATCTGGCCTGGAGGCATGATATATCACGTTCCATGTAAATCTGTTCATCCCTTAATTTCTCCAGCTCTTCGTGCAATTTATCCCTGTTCATGGGTATATAAGGAAGAAAAATATAGAAAAATTCGTGCATGCTAAACCAAGATATATCCAAGGAAGATATAATGTTTTACCCTGCTTAAATCTAAGGTACTTACTTGGTGCTTTGGAGGCTACTCAACTCTGATTGGATTTCTTGCATAGTTTTAACACCAAGACCCCTGAAATCAAGTTTATATTCGAGATCTTCAATTTGCTTTTGGTAGGATACAATTTCCTGAAAAAGCCTATCGGCATTTTCCAGCGGCTGTACCAGTGCTTCAACTGAGTCTTTGTCAGATTTTATCTGCGCTGAGATTGCCAATACCTGAAAATATTGATGATATAAGATGTGAGAAACTGAGAATATATGAACAAAAATTAGGATTTACAGCTTGTGAGAAGATATGAGCAAATTGCTGATTTGCATCACAACAAAACAGAGCAAGCAGAAAACAGCAAGATTTCTAATGACTCTAATTGACTTTGCTTCTGCAAATCAGGTATATCCAATTTCTAGAGCTCCCCAACTCACATCATCAAGGGCTTCAGACTTCTGCTCCAGCTCTTCTGTATATTCTTGCAAAGATTTCTCAGCGAGAGGAATGATTTCATCAGTTAGTTTCGTGTACTCTTCAAAAACTGAGCGAAGTTTATCCAGCTGCTGAAAGATAGAGTCAGCGTTTGAAGACTCTGCTGCTAATGCTTTGACATGATCCCCAGTGGTTGAAGCCTTAGCCCTTTGCTGTAGTTGAAAAGAAATTCACCAAATGAAGATAGAAACAGTTATTTCAGAAGCATAAATAGTATGAAAAATATGAATTAAAGGACAAATCTACTGGAGGAAATTTTGTAACCTTCTTAACGAAGTTGTCCTCTTCTTCAGCTGAAAAAGTGCGCTCGCAGCAAGGACAAAAATGATGTTCACGGGCTACCTGCTCAAATGGCTCAAACATCTGGCGCAAACCAGTTGCCATGTTATATTTGCTGCAAACACAGACCAGAAACAGAACTACGCTTTGAATGCAAGACAGAAATATCTTGGTATCACGCAAAGCATGAAATGGGGTATGTAAAAAAAACATCTGCAATTTTTAACCAGAAACCTTTTGTGGTAGTCTCGTTTGTCCTTAGCCGAATCCAACAATCTGGGATAAGCGTCAATGGTAAATGATTCCTGTTTTAAAGCTTGAAGCTTGGACTCAATGTATCTCTTTCTTGCTGCATAAATGATATACAAGTCAGATTGAGTGCATAGATATTATTATCAAATAGTTCACTGTCCGCCAATAATGTACTCCTTATCTGTGTTATATATGTCAGTTCATGTACATTGTAAAAAAAAAGAATCAATTGTCAGCGGTGAAAAATTAAAAAACTGTCAAGTGCATTTTATCAACAACTTAAGGCGCTAGTCAGAAAACTGACGAATATATATATCTGTAAATTATACACCACGCTTACATTCTGTATCCTTGTGATGCTTGGATAGGCTATTGTTTACTTCTTGAATCTTCATCTGCAACATGTTCACCTCTTTTTCTGCTTCTCGGGATTTTAAGCTCAGGTCATCATATTCCCTTTCAACTGACCTGACCAAAGAGGAAATAAATACAAAAGAAACTTGTGTCAAAAAATTTGAGCACCTGAAGTAGCCAACCCTTTTTTCAGACCGTGATCAAGATATCGTAAATTATTCTAAAGGATTCGTTCATAATCACAACAAGCAACGAATTAAGTGAAAGCACGACCTCAGAGCTTGAACTATTTCCTTCTTCATATCCTTCTCAAGTGGCAATCTCCCCTTCAGCGCCCCTCGAATTTTATCCTTGCACTCATCGATTCTGGTAAATATCATTAGGGAGTCAAAATAACGAACCGGTAAAAAGAAAGCTGCGGAAAGCATTAGTAAGTGAAATCACATCTTTTTGTGTTTCTTCTTGAGGTTCTCCAGCTCCGTCTTCTTCAAAGACAATTTCACTCTATCCTCAGCATCACCAGCCATAACGTCTCTTTCTCGATTGAGAGTCTTGATTTTATGCTCTATGCTGTATATTTCATGCTGTTTCTGTTCTATTTTGGATTCAAACCCGCTTTCAGAATTTTGTTTTGACTTTCTCTCAAGCTCAACTTGCTGTGCAAACGAAAATGATGGCAAAATAAGACAAAGATAGCAAAGGCAAACTCATCAAGAGCAAAAACATGTAAACAGATCAAGGGAACGAACGCAATACCACTAGTTTTTCTCGTTCGTCAATTTGTTGAACATCAACATTGGATATTTCGAATTCAAATGAATCACGCTCAATTTCTTTCTCTTCTATGCGTTTTGAAATGCCTGCCTGCATAAGTCAACATCAAAAGAAAAAGTGTTAGAATTTAGGCTCGTTACTGGAAGATTTGGCTAGAATTCCAACTGACCACACCTTGATATCATCTTTAGCTCGTTTCTGAGCTTCGATGCTTTTCCAACGGTCATTAGCATCCATATAGCAATCCCAAGCCGTACTTAGAGCAGTCTCATTTGATTTCTGAGATGACATTCAGAATGTCTAAGGATGTCAACAGATGCAAGTCAAATACAAAAACTGACTCTGGAGAAAACAAAGGATGAGTACCTTCTTATCCAGCAAGTCCATCTCAAATTCACCCAGTCTTGATTTTATTCGATTTGTGAGATTCAAAACTACCTCAGTACTAAAAGGGGTACTAGGAACATTTCCCAAATTGTGATGGGAAAAAATTTTCTGGATGGAAGTATCTCTTTCATTCTTCAGCAGCATATGAGCCTATGTTTAAAAAGGCAAAAGGTTAAACTAAATGGAACAGAACTTATAAGGTTTTAGTATGTCGTAGCTTTGTTAGATTTACTTCAGCTTCTGTTTGTAGCTTGCTGATCTCCAGCATATAGTTGGTTTTTGCATTGTGAAGAGAAGAAATTGTCGTTTGTGTGTCATCCATCTCTCTCTCCATCTTTCGAATTTTGGTCTCCAAAAGAGCAATTCTTTCTTCAAACTTGCTTTTCCATTCTTTCAGTTCTTCAATAGTATCTGAACAACAATTATGACAAGCATCAACAGGTTTCGTTTACATGAAAAAATAAAAAAAATGTGAGATACTTCTCCAGAAAGGAAAAATAAATTCATACAACTATAAAAGACACAATCTGTCAAAAGGACAGAACTACTCTGACAATGACCACCTAAAATAAAGCGAAGGTATTAATATCACGATAATAAAAGAGAGAACCTTCATTTTCCTCGGGTAATGCTGCATACTGTCTCTGCTGTTCCTTAAATAAGGTGCTCCTTTCGGCAGTTTTTCTTGAAACTTGGTCCTGTAGCTTTCTAAGATCTTTTAACATCATTTCCTTGTTATGAACTTCAGCATCCACTTTCTGAATGCTGTTTTCCAGTTCCGACATCTGAGCTTTTGAAGATTCTGTTCTTTCTTGATCTTGAGTGATGCTCTCACGAAGCTGCATAAGAAGTATAATGTCATAAGAGTAGCCCACAGAATCTAAGCACATGTAAACAGTACTATCTAAAACAATTTTCAAAACTAAAACAATCTGCATCAGTGACAAGTGATACTGAAAGCAAAAATAATAGTTTATGTGAAATAAATTAATATCCAGCATGCCTTATAAGCTGCATCTTTCAATGTCTGCAGATTTTCCAACTTCAACTTATACGTTTTTATCTCCTGAGCTTGATCTTTGTGAAGTTTCTTAATAACCTCCAACGCCTTTGTGTATCTGTTTCATTTAAAAACCCATGTTATAGTTTCTGTGAAGCAGTTTCTTCTACAACAGATGTATCAAATACAACACAGAAGTGAGCACAAATGATAACAAGTGAATTTGCAAATCCTTCATTGCCAAACTCTATAACATTGTTCTCTTCTAAAGATTCAGTTGGATGTCTTGGCATGTGAAAGTAAAAATCAGTTCAAGTACATAAAGAACATAAGAAAAGGTATATAACAACCTAGAGAGAAGAAACAATAGTCACCCTCTCCTGGTCACTACAGTCACGGAAAAGGTTTATGCATAGTACAGACCACATCCTTATACCAAAACACAAGGACAGCTGTTACAAACACAAGGTCACTACAGTCATGTGATGAATAATCTTCCAACCTCTTTTCTGGTCTCTACATCTTATTTTCGTTGATATCAACTACAGCTGTTACAAACACAAGGATTCCACTAACAAATATTCACAACCAAAACATAGAAGAGAAGAAGAATCATCCTTCTAGTGACTAAAGACATATATATGCACTTCCACCCTTCCCATATACAGAGAGGTCAAAAAGGATTTACTGGATCTAGGTCTAGCCACAATCAAGTCGGAAATTTTTCAGCATAAGTTGTTATGCACTAATAAGATGTTTCCAGGAAGCCAGGAAGATTGCTTGACTTGGTGGAAAAATAAGAGAGAAAAAAACACATAAGGTAAATGCATTGAGTCCAGAAATACCTGGTGGCTGAAAAAATATCATCAAACTTCTTTTTCAAAGTAGAAGGATCTTGCAGTGGCCAGTTAGACTCATCTTGGTGCACAAATATGACGTTTTCTAATATAGCTTTTGATACACCCATCAGTGCTGGTATCTCCCTATCCATGTCAGCGCATCTGTAGCTGAGACATACTTTCTGCAATTGGATAACGTATACCGGAAAATTATAAAGAAAAGTGATCTTGATTGAACATAACATGCCAGAATGGAGACATCTAAAATAAAGCAATAGAAGAAACTCCAGTTATACTCTGCGTTTGATTATCTTCACGAAAACAGGTAACCAAATCATTCTAATTGCAGGAAGAAAAAAACACTTTAGGAAACTTAGACAGTATAACACTAGCACAATAAAACAATAAAGAATCGAGGATAAAAAGAAGTAAATCAAAGAGTAATATGAAGAATAATGTGCAACCTCTCCAGTGTGAGGATTAATGGTTTGAAGTACACTCTCAATGGCCTTGTACTCCATCTTTGAAGCCTTTTGTGTCAACTGAAATGACCTTATACATACCACATCCTTCCCTGCAGCTGTCTTAAACCGCAGCTTAATTTGTGCTTTAGTCTCCGTTTCCCCAGCAACCTGACAACAAAAGAAAACATCTTATTCCAATTAAATCCCCCAAAATTTTACAAGGAGCCAATGGAATCAACAAGCTCCATAGCCCTTCAAGAGGGAATCAAAACAGTGAACATGCAGAGACTGTAGCTTGCCTACACTAAGTAACTCATAAACAGAGACAACAAAAAGGTCTAAAGACCTAGCAAGCAGACTTCACATCGAGAAGCTAACAGAAACAAACCTTAGGGTCATGAATGAAGCTGTGACCAGACCTCGCGTTAGGAGGCAACTCTCCCGTACAAGAAACCTTCAAGCACTCTATAATCGTCTGCAAAAATCACGAATCACCCCAAATTTTCCAAGCACGAAATGGGAGTGAAGTGAATAAAGAGAGAGAGAGGGGGTTAAGCGGTTTACAGTTTTTCCGGCGCCGTTGGAACCGACGATTAGGGTTAAAGGTCTGAAGAAAGTGATGACGTTCTTATTTTCTGGGTCGAAGCTTCTGATGCCTTTGATCAGCATTTTGTCGACCGTACTCATCTTTGAATATCCCCCGCTGATAAGAGAGAATCAAGCTAGAGAGAGACTTGGTGACGCGCGCAGGAAGTTAAACCCAGAGACGACGAGGGTTTTGCCTTTGCGGGGAGAATCATCGACTTTCGAGAAAGGAGGAGGAAGAGCAACTGTATATTGGGAAAGAGGACGCGAGAGACCGGTTTTCGTTCCTTTTGAATGCCGAACCGAATTGAACCGGTTTAATGTTTACGTTGATACATTGTAAACTGGTTTTGTTTTAAGGACTTTTGGGGTTTTGTTTGTTTCAGGCGAGAATCGTTGTTCGTTTGGATTTAAAATTACAGATCAGTTGAATGACTTAGACCATGATTAAAAAGGTTTCTTACGAGGGTTTTTTAAGCGATAGGTCCCATGAATAGTGTAAGAACCGGTTCTAAAAGTTGTTAATTAAGAACCGGTTCTTAAAGGTTTTTTTGCACTGTTCACGGGCCTCACTGACAAGTGGTATCCTGTGATTGGTTCGTTTTTTTTTTTTTTTAAACACTTTCCAAGAACCCCACGAGGGTTTCTTGGGTTAATCATGCTCTTAAAATGGATGGATTTTATAAATTTAGGTTTGATTTTTAAAAACATCCAATTGAACTAAATTGAAAGATTTGGAAGGAGATGGTTCAGTAAATATCAATTATATTTTTGATATAGTCACAAAATACAAAAAAAAAAAAAAAAGTTAAAGTTTAGGGCAATTCTCTCGAATATTCTTTTTAAGTTTTTATCATAAAAATACACATCAAAAAAGAAAATGACTAAAATAACATTTTTGTTTTGAAATTCAATATTTATTTTTTATTTTCTTAATATTTGAAACCACACCCTCAAAACTTTATCCCTTAACTCTAAACTCTTAAGTCTAGATTAATTAACCTTAGGTTATAAGTGTATATTTACCTCTTTAATGAAATATTTTGGTCATTTTTTTTAAAGAATTTTTGTGAAAATAAACTTAAAAAAAACTATCCTAAACAATTTCTCTAAAGTCTACGTCTTACATGTATTAAGTACTATGTATACAAATTATTTTCACGTATCATTATTTATTTCATGTCTTTTACAAATAAAAATTAATAAAATGGAAAAAATTCTTATATAAATCCTAAAATGAGTTTTTTTAATTAAAATAGCACACAAAAAAAATCAAAAGAAATTTTAATTAAAGAAGCAAAAAAAAAATTCTACACTTACTTTATTAGTATATTAATATAAAAATATTTAAATAAATAATAAAAATAAATTAAAAATAAATTTTGGAAAAAAAGTTTTTAATTCAAACTTTTTAGATTTTCTTTTTTGAAAAAACAATTCCCAAAAATTAGTTTTCAAATTTTTATTATGAAATCCAAAATTCTTTTTAAATTATTTATAAAATTATTATTTTAAATTATAAATGTTATTTTTAAAAGAAATTTGAATCCTACTCTCGAAACCTCACCCCTCAAATCTTAACATTAAGTATTAAATTAGTTAACTTTAGAGATATATATGTATTTTTTACCTCTTTAATGAAATATTTTGATCATTTTGACTTTTGTATTCTATATTTATGATAAAAACTTTTAGTGCTATCTTAAAAATTTCTCTAATAAAATAATAAATATATATTAAACAATTAAAATCCAGTAATTATTATGTATATAACTAAAATGGCTTGAACACATAAACTAAAACAATCACTATTCTTTATTTAAAATTATATTTCGTTAAATAAATCCAAATAATTATTTTTATCTATTTATGATTAAATTTAAATGATATTAATATAGATATATATATATATATATATACTATATTCTTAATATGACTATTTATTAAAAGAGATTCCATACTCATATAATTTTATGATTATTTATATACTTTTACTAATTTATAATCAGTTTTAAAAATTAAATGAATATTTTGAAACTAAAATAATAAATTCTCAATACTTTTTTTAATGCAAATTTCAAAACTAAAACATGTATATATTTTTATATGGTATATTATTTAGTTTAGATGATATTAAAATATATTTATATTTTAATCTTAATATCTATAAAATGAGGTTTTCTAGTCATATAATTTTATGATTATTTGTATTTTCTTATAACAAAAGTTTTAAACCATTGATCATAAAAATTTTAATGTAAGACTTTTAACAATTTTAATAATTTATATTCTTTTTAAAAAATTTAAGATATAACATATACGAAAAAAGCTAAATTTTTATTATATGATTAATGTAAATGTGTAATTTATTTTAATAATATATAATTAATAAAACTGATAAAACATACACAAAAACAGTTATCACATCTTTATTATTCAGAATTATTAATTGTTATATATATTTGGAATCATATTAGAAAATTTTAAGGAAAAAGAAAGTATATTATTTTACATTAACAATTAATTTTATGTATAGTTAATGAAAAGTATAGTATATATTTAGATATACAAACTATTTCTCTAAGGATTCTATGAATTATTTTAGTGATAACATATGACATAATTCCAATATGATAATATTTCTCAAATAATTATATAAGGGATAAACCCTAAAATCTATCTCTCGCAGTCTTTCGTCTCCATGGAACGAGCTTGAGGTACTTAGCTCTTACTCGATAAAAGTTAGCCAAATAAGACCATCTCCATTGGAGGTTCTTAGGGAAGGGTTCTTAGCGAAAGTTAAGAACCGATTTTTAATTTTAACAAAGAAAAAGTTAAGAACTAGAAACCCTTCCCTAAAAACCCCTCAATAGACATGCTCTAAGTAAAATATCCAGAGATTAAATTGATAGCCAATAGAATATTTAGCAAAATATAATATAAAACACTCTTTAAGATTATCTTCTATTATTTTTAATGATTTTTTATGTTTCTGTGTTCAGTTTGTCATATATCGTAGAGGAAAAAAGAAGTATTTGCTTTCTCTTTCCTGTTTGAAAAAGGAAAGTATCTTTTTCCTAATCATTGAATTCTTTGTTAAGGATGTCTTTGGTTGTTTAATACATTCACAGACGGAAGAAAAGTGTAATAACAGAGGCAAAAGAAAAGAAAAGGTTTCTCAAAACTTACATCCATCATTCATTCACTGAGACTCGAAACAATGATGAAGATGACCAATCTTCCAAGGGAGTTAGCTATGAAATCCAAAGGTGGGATGATATTTGCAAAAAAACACATTGAGTCAATGGCGAATCTCCCACAGGACTTGGCGGAGGAGGTTCTCTGTCGACTTCCCATGACATCTCTAACAAGTGTCCGGTCAACTTGCAAGGCGTGGAACGCTTTATCCAAAGACAACAGCTTCACAACAAAGCACCTTGGTCGTCTAGCAAAACTAGCAGCAGAAGCAAAAGACGAGTTTAAGTTAGTCTTGATGATGGATTACGAGATTCATTTGGTGAGCATCAATCTTGACGTAGCATGCATGCGTGAAGAAGGCAAAGTTATTAGCCAAAACTGTACAGATCAAATTGATGTTTGTGAAGTCTTTCATTGTTATGCATCTCTCAAGACAACACTAGGCTCGTTGTTTGGAACCCTTACTGGGGACAAAGCCTGTGGATCGAGCCTAAGCATAAGTTCGAGAGATTGGACTGTTATATATATGATCTGGGTTACGACAAGACCAGCAACTCCCACAAAATCTGTAACATCCCGAGTTGTGATATACGGAAAGGCTTAAGAGAATTGATTTGGCTACCTATGTCATCAAAGTGCACTTACCTTTTCGGAAGCACATCAGTTTAGAACTCCAGAGTTAAGCGTGCTTGAGCTGGAGTAGTCTAAGGATGGGTGACCTATCGGGAAGTGATTCGTGATACCGTGTAAGTGAGGCCAAAGCACGGGGAAAGGTCATGTGGTGATTGCAGGGTCAGTAAACAATGAATTAGAGCCTTGGAAAATTAACGAACCGACCGTTGGAACGGGATGGGGCCCACGGGCCGAGAGAGCGGGCGTGGGTGGCCCATTAGCTGTGGACGGTCGGGGCGTTACAAGTGGTATCAGAGCTGGTTAGCCATCTCGGTTCTGACCCGAGAGGCGTCTTGAGACCTGTCGTGGGGCGCAACGAGGACGTTGCGTTCTTTGAGAGGGGGTAAATTGTAACATCCTGAGTTGTGATATATGGAAAGGCTTAAGAGAATTGATTTGGCTACCTATGTCATCAAAGTGCACTTACCTTTTCGGGAGCACATCCATTTAGAACTCCAGAGTTAAGCGTGCTTGAGCTGGAGTAGTCTAAGGATGGGTGACCTATCGGGAAGTGATTCGCGATATCGTGTGAGTGAGGCCAAAGCACGGGGAAAGGTCATGTGGTGATTGCAGGGTTAGTAAACAATGATTTCGAGCCTTGAAAAATTAACGGACCGACCGTTGGAACGGGATGGGGCCCACGGGCCGAGAGAGTTGGCGTGGGTGGCCCATTAGCTGTGGACGGTCGGGGCGTTACAAAATCTTGAGTTTTACTGATTACACAATCTTGCACCATATTGATTATTATGACGACGATGCTCCTCTTATCGCAGTTACTTTTGCTGAGTACAATGTTTACGACTTTACCTCTCGTTCATGGAGGGTTCTTGATGTCACTCTAGACTTTGTTATAGATGATCACTGTCGTGTCTCTATCGGAGGAAACACCTACTGGTTTGCTAGAAACAAGGATTCAGGAAGAGACCAAGATTGTTGTTTACTCTGTTTTGATTACACAAGAGAAATATTTGGGCCCCGTTTGCCTCTGCCACCAACCGAGTGGCGTAATGCAAATCCTCTCGCTCTATCAAGTGTTAGAGAAGAGCAGCTTGCGATTTTGTTTCTGAGACGACGGCGAGATTCATTGATGGAGATTTGGGTTACGAGTAAGATTGAGCCCAACACGGTGTCGTGGAGCAGCAAGGTGTTCTTAGCTGTGAACATCACCAACTTTCGGTTTCCGTTTTCGCGTGCGAGTTTCTTCGTTGACGAGGAGAAGAAAGTTGCAGTTGTTTTTGGTAAATACAGAGAAGGTTTGATGGATCCTACTCGCAACGTAGCTTACATTGTTGGAGATGATGGATCGTTGGAAATAGTGCCTCTCGGAAATTCTTCATACAAATATTGTTTCCCTCGTGTTTGCTCATATGTTCCAACTTTAGTTCAACTTAGTTAGTTCATTTATTACAACACCTGTTTTTTTTTTGTTGGCTTGTCAGAGCACCATTATCCCATCACTAAGAGGGTCTCTTAGGTGATGGGACCCACCAACAAGAAATGGTCTCTTAGAGCACCATTAATGGGGTATCTTAAGAGGGTCTCTTGCACTGTTCGCGGGGCCCATTGACATGTGGGGCCCGTGAACAGTGCAAGAGACGGTTCCTAAAACTCTTAAATAAGAACCGTCTCTTGCACTGTTCGCGGGTCCCACTGACACGTGTCGGCCCACGATTGGTTTGATTTTTTTTTTTTTTTTTAGAAAAACAGAAAAAATAAAAAAAAAAAAAAAAAAAAAATTAAAATACCCACNTATAGGGGATGGCAGAATAGGAAGAAAGGTTACGGGGCGGAGGGAAAAGATTTTTTTGTGGTATGGGGGAGGTTAAGGGAAGAGGGGGAATGGCTGAAAGAGGCAACGGAGGGAGGGACGGAGAGGAGGAAGGAGGGTCAAGAGACTGAGCAGATAAAATAGAAACCACTGGATTGAGCTTGAGAGAAGCAGAGATAGCTGGAAGGACCGGGGTAGAAGGAGCAACCAAAACAGTAGATAAAGGAGGAATAACTGCTGAGTTAATCTTATCATTACCAATCCCCGTAGCAGTATTCACATGAACAGAAGTATCAAGGGAAGTCACAATAGGATCAGATGAATTTTCTTCATCAACCTTCTCTGATGGCTTTTGTTGCATTCCACTTTTTGAAACTGCATTTTTATCAGGTAGTGGCAACTGAAGACAATTTTTGGAAATGTGACCTAACTCTTTGCAATGTGCACAGGTCGGGGGAAGCCATGGATAAGTGACAAAGACCTCCACCACGTCGCCATTTTGTCTAGAGAACTCGATCACTTCAGGAGCAGGTTTTGTGAGATCCATTGCAACCTTTACATGAGAGATGGTGAGGCTTACAAGATTTTTTGTGAAGTCATCAGTTTCTTTTGGATGTCCCACCAGTCCGGCCACCCAACTAAGACCTTCTTGATGCCGAAGATCCAAGGGAACCCCGTGCAAGTGTGCCCAAATAGGTATTGAATCCAGTAATGGAGTTGAAGAGGAGTGAGCCGAAGTCCATTGTGCCGTATGGAACATAGAATCACCAACATACCATATACCTTTTTCAAGTATTTTTTGCCTGAGATAATCATTGGGGATGCGAACCAACATTGAGCGAGTAAGAGGATTATTGTGAATCTCAACTCTTCTTCCCTTACCCCATATATGATTCAGAACACTTTGAACTTGTTTGAATGGAGGAGGCCTTCCATTGAAATAGCAAACAATGAAGTCTTTATGAATCTCTGCACCTTTTTCAAACACATAATCTGGTATTTCAATCCGAGGACGACCATTCTCTCCAATGGTAGCAGTACCTAGACAATGTAAAGATTTATCTTCATTTCTTCTTATTTTTTCTGCTAGGTTTGGATTAGTAGGCTGTCTGAGTAAGGGTGGTTTGGTTTGAAAAGTTTGAGGCTGTGGGTTAGCAGGGAGAGATGGGTGAGCAACTGAGGCAGTGGGTAAGTCAGAACTGACTGAGGGAGAAGGAAGGTTTACGATAGGGGAGTGAGAGGAAGCTTCAAGCATAACAGTGTCGGGGATATCTGAGGAAGAGGCTGAGTTTTTCTGAACTGCAGAGACAGAGATTGGGAAAGAAGAGGAAGCAGAAACAAGGTTGGAAGCTTTATTAGTTTGGATAGGGGATGATTTTTTTGGCTGGATAATTTTGTACTGTTCATGAACAGTAGTTGGAGATTTAGGTTTCTGCAAAATTTGGGGATTTTCTTTTGGAGAAACAATCTGTTGCTGAGTAGGTTGGATTAAGTTTTTTCCTCTGGTAGCAACCCCGTGAGCAGCTTTCAGAGTAGTTGAAGAAGTTGAACTAGAAGAGTAAGGAAGTTTAGGAGGAGAGGAAGAAGAGAGGAGGGGGTAGTGGGTTAGAGACAGGGAGGAGGAGGGAAGGTCAGGAGGGTCAGGAGGGGGCTTTTCACCAGCAGTGAGCGGCGGCGGAAGCAAGGCGGAAGAACGTGAACCCGAGAGCCAGGGATTCTCTGATTCACTCATTTTTTTCAAGAGGAGTTTAGACCAGAGCAGTTGCTAATACCTAGGCCTTAATCTCTTCTTAGGTTCTGGATCAGCTGTTGCTAATACCTGATGATATGGCATAGAATATCCCTCCCAACAGAAATCAAACTAAGAGCCAAATACAACCAATTCCCTATTCGAAACCCTCTACTAAATCAATGCACCGTTGTTAAAAGAAAATAATTGCTTAATTTCATGAGAAATTCCTTTAGATAGCCTCTTTTAGTTTGTTCTTCACAAAAATAGTTTTTAAGGAAGAAAATGACCAAAATAAGTTTTTTTAGAAACTAAATTTTTTATTTATATGCATTTATACCCCTAGGGTTAACTAATTTAGACTTTAGAGTTTAGAGTTAAGGGGTGGGTTTGGGGATAGGGTTTCAAATTTCAAAAAAAAAAAAATTGAAAATTTCAAAAAAAAAGTGTTATTTTGGTCATTTTATTTTTTTAGGTCTATTTTGTGACAAAAACTTAAAAAGAGTTATTTAAGAGAATTGCCCTAATTTCATTGTTCTATTTTAATAGATTCATGGCAAAAGTTTCAGTTTATTATCTCATTTGTAACTTTATGTCAATGCAAATAAGATCATGTCTAAAAGAGATTTTTAGAGGGGTTCTTAGGGGTATAAGTCCCATGAATAGTGTAAGAATCAGTTTCAAAAGTTATTAATTAAGAACTAGTTCATATGGGTTTATTACACTGTTCACGGGCCCCACTGACACGTAGCGGCCCGCAATTAGTTCAATTTTTTTCTTTTTAAGTCAATTTTTTTTTAAGAAACCCATATAGATTTCTTAGAATTAATCATCCTCTAAGCATATCTATCGTAGACGCAGTTGCCTATACAAAGACTAGACTGCGTTTAACTTTATACTCCCTCCGTTTCAATATAAGTGTCACTATGACACTTTGTTTTTGTTACAAAATAAGTGTCGTTTACGGAATTCAAAGCAGAATTTATGAATTTTATTTTGCAGTTTAATTTTTTATTGGTTGAAATATTGTTAGATATATGGGTAATGATATTTTTATATGGGAAATGTGTAAAATTAAATGTTTTTTTAATCTGTGTGAAAAATGTCAGAATGACACTTATTATGAAAAGAGGGAGTATTTGTTTAGATTTGAGTTTCTATTTTTTTTTTACTCTTGTCTTATCAGGTTTAAAAAGCGCATGTGGTTGATATACTCTCGGTGGAATAACCTCTTCTTGGCTAGATTTCGAATTTCTTGGAGTTCTTACTACAAATTGCTCATTGATTTTGTATAGGAGCGTATAAATTATACATATACTTGATCATATACTATTAATGGAGAATAAGCTTAAGTGAAATTGTTAATAACTTTATTGATCGAAAAATGTGATCTAACCATAATGACATGTATTGGTGAGTCAAACGTAATTTAGTTCCACAGCGAATTTGTTTCTAAATAATTAGTAACATGGCAAATATAAGATTATCTAATCTAAACCATTTTTAGTTGAGAAATACCATTAGATAGGCCATTTTAGTTTGTTTGTCACAAAAATAGTTTTTAAGGAAGAAAATGACCAAAATGTTTTTTTTAGAAGCTAAAAAATTCATTTATATGCATTTATACCTCTAGGATTAACTAATTTGCACTTTAGGGTTTAGAGTTAAGGAGTGGGTTTGGGGTTAGGGTTTCAAATTTCAAAAAAATAAAATAAAAAAAAATCAAAATTTCAAAAAAAAAAAAGTCTATTTTGGTTATTTTATTTTTTTGAGTGCTATTTTTATGACAAAAACTTAAAAAGGTTATTTAAGAAAATTGCCTTTTAGTTAGCATAATTATAATCTTAACTCGATTTAAATTATTTGGGTTTTCTATTCTAAACTTTTTAGATTTCTATTATAAAGTTTGATGTATAATTTATGCGATAAGTTTCTTGCCTGATTTGATTTAGTTTTGTGCCATTTAGATTAAATTACCATGTGGTTATGTTTCCACAAGGTTACATGCCATCAAGGCCTTGCACCATAAGACGAATATCGCCAATCACTAAAATGTGAATCTAGGATTATGGACCCATTGGCTCCGTGCGTAATCTATAATTTAGTTAAAGTTAAGAGACGGTTCTTAAATTACGCTAAGAATCCCGTTCTAAGAATTCGCTAATATATATGCCTAAGGAACAACAATCTCCTTCAACTCATCACAATAAGCTATCTATTATTGGGTTTCTAAATGGTCCAAGTCAAGACAACAAAAATATTTAAGAACCGACGTCCTGCTTTTTCTATTTACGGACCTACTTAGAAGGTATGATTTTGGTCGATCAAAATGCACATGTTATCTCTTAGTTTTATCTATAAAACTAAAAGAGAAAAGATAAATATTTATGGATAATTAATCTAGAAAATCGTCTTGCCAAGACGATTTCCGTTTGCCGGACCAAATTTCTTTCATGCCTCTACACAAAACGGAAAATTTCTGATAAAAAAATCTTTTCATAAACTCTAAAGTAAATGATCGATTATTTAAAATTTTGACTATAGAATTAGGAGGCTAGTACTATGATTAGCAATCCTGCTTTGATCAATAATAAATGATAATTGATCTTCTAGGCCTGTCCTTACTGTTTACTTCATATAATATCACAAAAAAACTTTACTTGATTTTATGGACAATTCTCTTAAATAGTCATTTTTAAGTTTTTGTCATAAAAAATAACTCTAAAAAATAAAATAACTTAAATAATATTTTTTTTTTGAAATTTTTAATTTTTAATTTTTTTTTTGAAATTTGAAACTTTATCCTCAAACTCACCCCTTAACTCTAAACCCTAAAGTCTAAATTAGTTAGCCCTAAGGGTATAAATGAATATAAATAAATTTTTTAGCTTCTAAAAAACTATTTTGGTCATTTTTTCCTTAAGAACTATTTTTGTGATGAACAAACTAAAATGGACTATCTAAAGAAATTTCTCTAATTTTATTATAATAAACACTATTTTATTATAAACTAATAATACTATGGCTATTTTTTATTAATTTAAAGATATATTAATTTATAAGAATATTAATTAGAATTTAAACTAATTAAAACTAACTTACTCGGAATTAATTTATCAAATTATTAATGTGTAGAATACTATAGTATTTTAAAGGGATGTTTTTTTTGGTCAAATTTAAAGGGATTTTTTACCAATAAATTTCCAAATTAACGTTGATTTGGTAACCGGCAACCGGCGAGACTGGCAGATGTCTCAGAAAAGACGAAATAGTTATGTTTTTAATCGAAACCTCTCTACTCTGTAGTGCCGTCTACATTTTTTTCAACGCCTTTGTCTATTCTACGATAAGAAGAAGAATCCAACTTTGTTTGGTTTTACCAGAACGAAGAATACTCTCTCCGTCTGCCAAAGGTCACCTCTTTCATTCATCTCTCTTTAATCAAGTTTCTATCTTCACTCTTTGAACGATTGTGTTCAGGATTCTCACTCAATCGTTTATCTGCAGTGTGAACAACGATGAGGAGGTACCTTTCCAAACTCACTTCCTGTCAAATGGGTTTCACGAGTTCCAACTCTTTCTTGGTAAAGTTCCAATCTTTACCCCTAGTTTCTTTGCTAAGAGCTGATGAATGTTGATGTGGCTTTTAGTTATGTGTGCCATGTGATATTCTATTAGAGAGATTCAATGTTTAACTCTAGTTTTGGGATTCGTCAACAGGTTGGGTCAGGCTCAGTATCAAGAACCATTAGTGACCGTTCATTTAGCAGCAATGCAGCTCAAGTTGATCAGACAAAAGCCAACCCTCTCTCAGACATGTTGATTGATTCATTTGGTCGGTTTCATACCTACTTGAGGATATCTTTGACAGAGCGTTGTAACCTGCGGTGTCAGTATTGCATGCCCTCTGAAGGCGTGGAGCTTACTCCTAAGCCTCAGTTGCTGTCACAGTCTGAGATCGTTAGGTTGGCTGGTCTCTTTGTTTCTTCTGGGGTTAACAAGATTAGGTTGACTGGTGGCGAGCCTACGGTGAGGAAAGATATCGAAGAGATTTGTATGCAGTTGTCTAGCTTAAAAGGGTTGAAGAATCTGGCTATTACTACTAATGGTATCACTCTTGCGAGAAAGCTACCAAAGCTTAAAGAATGCGGGCTTGATTCCATTAACATTAGCTTGGATACTCTTGTCCCTGCAAAGTTTGAGTTTCTGACTAGGCGTAAAGGGCATGAGAGGGTTATGCAGTCAATTGATTCCGCTATTGCTCTTGGATACAACCCTGTAAAGGTATGTTCTTCATTTCCATTTGAGTGCAGCAGAATGAGATTTAATGCTTTGTTTTTTACAGGTCAACTGTGTTGTCATGAGAGGGTTGAATGATGATGAGATTTGTGATTTTGTGGAGTTGACACGTGATAAGCCTATCAATGTCCGGTTCATAGAGTTTATGCCCTTTGATGGAAATGTTTGGAATGTAAAGAAACTTGTCTCTTATGCAGAAGTAATGGATAAAGTGGTAAGGTAGATTTCTCTTTTTATGTTTGGCTGTTTTTTAAGATTTGTCTACCTTTCCTTGAGCAGTTTCTTGATTGGTTTGGTGTTGTTTATGGTAACAGGTAAAGCGTTTTCCGAGTATAAAACGTGTCCAAGATCACCCTACTGAAACAGCTAAGAACTTTACGATTGATGGGCATTGCGGTTCTGTATCTTTCATCACATCCATGACAGAGCACTTCTGTTCTGGCTGCAATAGGTTAAGATTACTTGCAGATGGGAACTTCAAAGTATGCCTGTTCGGTCCTTCAGAGGTAACGTGACTGTAAAACCAATTCTTGTTGATTCAAATTGACTGCGAACATCTATACACACTCTCTTGATTCCCTGTAAACATGAGGATTCTTGGTTGCTTCTCACTAACGTTAAACTTGACAATCATTTTGTTTCACACCATAACTTTCTTGTAAGCAGGTTAGTTTGAGAGATCCTATCCGGTCTGGTGCTGATGACGAAACGCTAAGGGAAATTATAGGCGCTGCGGTATGTGTTTAGTTGCTTCATCATGAAATCTCTCCTCTGTTTTCTTTAAAAAGATTGGTTTTGTGTTTGAGACATAAGAATTTATTCACAATGGGGTTTCAGGTGAAGAGGAAGAAAGCAGCACACGCTGGAATGCTTGACATTGCCAAGACAGCTAATAGACCAATGATACACATCGGTGGCTAAACCAAAGCTAATGTAAGTTTCTTTAAGCCATTGTGTATCATTAACCAAACTGACACAGTCATTTAGTCTGTATAAATCACCAAGCATTGGGCCAACTGACTATCTGAGTGGCTTTGTAACTCAAATGTTGTGTATACTTTGGTTGCTTTAGGTTTCGATTCAAGGATTTTGACGCTTGATCTGAGTAACAGTCTTTATTCATTGTCTTCTTTTTAATGATGATCAGTGGAGTTATTCGTCTCTTTACAGGTTGGTGAAGCTCATGGAAAATACAAGACACACTGAGTTCCATATGTTGTATGAATCTATCTCCCTGCTGCTCCAACTCTGTGACATAACTTTTTGCAAACAAGAATATACTGAAAGAGTTTCTTAATGTTCGTATCTATTTGTATACGTAACAGACACTGTACAGGAACTCAGACTTTCTCTGTGAATTTTTCCAGTCCCATTACTATTCTACAGTCGATCTAAGAAACTGTTATGTAAGTACAATGTTTGTTTGTTCAGTTTGAAAAGTTTAGACACTTTTTAGTTTCGGGAATTGGAACCTAAAGCATATCATTAACTCTATCATTAAACATTGTGCAACTCCCGTGATTCGCTGACTGAACTGTCAGCTGGAGACCAAGTTACGTTTAACTTTGGGAAAGGTCTGAAACTTTCTAGTGGTGATCAGCTGACTTAATGATCTGTCAGGTAACCTTCTATGATGTGATCTTTAGTATGGATTGGTTTGGGAGATATAAGGCACATCTAGAATGTCACTGTGACCGAGTTTGGTTTGAAACAGAAAGAGAAACTTGAGTTTCTAAAATTTAAGCCGAACAAAAATTGTTTGATCGTCTCTAAAGTTTTGCTCTAATCATTTTAACCATTGTTGTTTTCTCTTTCTGAGATTGGACTTTATCAAATTCGGTTACTTTTCTACTTTGTTTTCAAACTTGATGTTTTCCTTGTTTCAAAAAAAGAACTACATGAATATCAATGTATTTTCAAATAAAAGAATTACATGAGTGTCAATGTTTTGATAGAAATAATATCAACGTTTTGATAAATGGATTAATATGTTTATGCCAGTTGATATAAGATATTTTGAGAGATTCTCTTATAATTTAATTTATGAAAAAGGTAAAACACAGTGTTGCACATGTAATCATGATGTTCTTGGATCGAGAAATTAGGAAAATTAGACAGATAATGATGCACCTTTGAATATTCAAACAATGCCTAAACTATATGATAAAAGAAACTGTCGACCATATATAAAAAGAAAAAGAAAAGGGAAACCAATATAGTTGGAAAGTTAAACCAAATGGCCCAGCTTCGGCCACCGCCCTAAGCCGCCACCGGAGATGCTCCACCGGCCATTACCGCCTTCACACACACAAAATAAAATAAAATAAAACAAGAAAGTAATAACTTTCAACAAGATGTGACAAGTTTACACTTTTAAGGTGATGACTTCAAGTTTAAGCACCCCCATGACACGTTCCCTGAGTCTTTGGCTCTGCAAGAGATCACTGGAACCAAACGTGAAGGGTCTTGATGTCTTTTTGATGAAAAAAAAAGAGGAAAGACATTCACTTTCACAGCGAAACAGTACCTGGCCATGGCCGATCAAGAGAAAAGTTGGTGCAATTGCAATATCAAAATATAAAGCAAAACACTTTATTGTTCTAAAAGTAGCAATTCACATTTAGTTTAACCTACGAGGACCCATTCATGTTCAAAAGTTAAGTACAGCATAAAAGCTTTGAAAAAAGGAGAAAAATAACATATGAAGAGTAGTGACCTTACACCCAACAGTTTCATATCAAATGCTCAAGCATTGTTTTCAAGAAACTGACTTAAGAGAGTATATCTGAATGAAGTTGATTTGATCTCTCTGTATTTCAACTGCTGCAGATACTCAGCCTCAAGAGTTTGAAGAAGCTTGAGTTATGGTAAGCGTTTCCCATGTTGCATATCTAATTTTTTATTGTGAATGTGAATACTGAAAAGTTTGTTCTGAATGAACTATGTTAAGGGGACTCCTGTAAACATCACACTCGGGTCACATGTCTGGGTAGAGGATCCAGAACTTGCATGGACTAATGGAGAAGTGACAGACATCAAAGGCACCAATGCCACAATACTCACTGCAGATGGGAAAACAGTAAGAAAATACTTTTCATTTCTTTTAAAACCACTTTGGTTTCTGTCACTTGTCCATTAATCTTAGAAGAAAGCTAAAGTTTATATTTGATATATACAGATTGTTGCTAGCATTTCTAGCCTCTATCCAAAGGATACAGAGGCGCCGCCTGCAGGAGTTGATGACATGACTAAACTGGCTTACCTCCATGAGCCAGGGGTCCTCCACAATCTTGCTTGCCGGTTTTCTTTAAACGAGATATATGTCAGTAATCAAGAAGTGATATCTTAAATACATTCCATTGATCAAAACTTTTTGAGATTATCTAACTGCAAACTTCTTGAATAAGGCAGACATACACAGGAAACATCTTGATTGCTGTGAATCCGTTCCAAAGACTTCCTCATTTGTATAGCGTCCATATGATGGAGCAATATAAAGGAGCTGCCTTTGGAGAGCTAAGCCCCCATCTGTTTGCTGTTGCAGACACCAGTTACAGGTAACAAGTTGTTAATCATTGAGTATAGACTTACTGTATTAGCTAAAGCTTTCCATGTATGCCAGGGCGATGATAAATGAGGCAAAGAGCCAGTCCATTTTGGTTAGTGGAGAGAGTGGAGCTGGGAAGACAGAAACAACCAAAATGCTCATGAGATATCTTGCATTCATGGGAGGCAGGTCAGATACAGAAGGGAGAAGTGTTGAACAACAAGTTCTAGAGGTGAGTTAACTAGCTTTGGTTTTAGCAAAACTGCTTCCACCATTCTAAAACTGTTCTGCTTTCCAGTCTAATCCAGTGTTGGAAGCCTTTGGAAACGCCAAAACTGTGAAAAACAACAACTCAAGGTGTTAGCTTATTCAGACGACATACTACATTGTGTTTTGACTGTTTGTAACTCTCTGTGTTTCTTGTAACAGTCGGTTTGGAAAATTTGTTGAGATCCAATTTGACAAGCGTGGGAAGATATCCGGAGCTGCAATCAGAACTTATCTTCTAGAACGGTCACGTGTTTGCCAAGTCTCAGACCCTGAGAGGAACTATCACTGCTTCTACATGCTATGTGCAGCACCCCCTGAGGTAAAAATGATGAGTAACAATCCTGAAAGCAAACTAGATGGGAAAAAAACTTAGAAATAAGATTTTTTTCAGGAAGTCAAGAAGTTTAAGCTAGGGGATCCAAGGACGTTCCACTATCTGAATCAGACAAACTGCTATGAGGTTTCTAATGTAGATGATGCAAGAGAGTATTTGGAGACCAGAAATGCTATGGACATTGTGGGTATTGGACAAGAGGCACAGGTTTGTCTCATGACCTTCATTCTATAAGGATACAAAATGAGTTACTGACCACAAACTTCAACCTCAAGGATGCCATATTCCGCGTTGTAGCTGCCATCCTCCACCTTGGAAATGTCAATTTTATCAAAGGAGAAGACGCAGATTCTTCAAAACTCAGGGATGATAAATCAAGATATCATCTTCAAACAGCAGCAGAACTACTGATGTATCATCGTCCTCTAGTGATCCCTTACATTAGACCCTGAACTTTCTGCAAAGTTCCAATGGCAAATGCTGAAAAATAATCCACTTGACGCAGGTGCAATGAGAAGATGCTGGAGGATTCACTCTGCAAGCGTGTAATTGTTACTCCAGATGGGAACATTACAAAGCCACTTGACCCAGAATCAGCAGCCTTAAACCGTGATGCTTTAGCCAAGACAGTATACTCCAGGTTGTTTGACTGGTGAGTAAATCCAACCCCTGAAACAAAAAAAATCAATATTTTGACAATCATTTTGAAAAAGCCTCTCTTGGCCTCCACAAGCATTCTATTAGAGAGAACATAGACATCACAGGAGGGACCAAACACACCTTTAACATGGTTTTCCTCTAGGACAGTTTTCAGTTTGAGTAATCTCCAACAGTGACATGTGTTCAACTCAATTTATGGCAGGATTGTGGACAAGATCAACAGCTCAATAGGTCAAGATCCAAATGCTACAAGCTTGATTGGAGTCCTTGATATTTATGGTTTTGAAAGCTTCAAGATCAACAGGTAAACCTGGCAGAAATGATAAACCTGAATGTTGAGCACACACACATAGAACTTAAGATCTAATACCAATATACCTTTGATAGTTTTGAGCAGCTATGCATCAATCTCACAAATGAGAAGTTGCAACAGCACTTCAATCAGGTAGGATACAACATAACTGTAATCAATTCACATTACAGGAAACTCTTACATGGAAACATTTTTTTCATATGCAGCATGTATTCAAGATGGAGCAAGAGGAATACACACGGGAGGAAATCGACTGGAGCTATGTTGAATTTGTTGACAACCAAGATGTCTTAGATCTTATTGAGAAGGTACAAACTATGCAACTAACATCATAAATCTTGATGACATTGGCTCCACAAACCTGTTCAATAAAAAATAATCATTGGCATTGTCTTTTTGCAGAAACCAGGAGGCATCATTGCCTTACTAGATGAAGCATGGTAAGTGTATCCGACACTATCAATCCATAGTAATAAGTAGAACTGGTTCACCATGAGGTTATATTCTTTCAGCATGTTTCCCAAGTCGACCCATGAGACGTTTGCACAGAAGATGTATCAAACATATAAAGGACACAAGCGTTTCAGCAAACCTAAGCTTGCCAGAACAGCCTTCACTGTCAACCACTATGCAGGAGATGTGAGACAAATACAATTTTATATATACGCTAAGCTAAGAGTAACTACAGTAGCTAGCTACTAACCATGCTTTTCTGCCTCAGGTTACATATTCAGCAGAGTTTTTTCTCGACAAGAACAAGGACTATGTTGTAGCAGAACATCAAGCTTTGTTAGATGCATCTAAATGCTCTTTTGTCGCCAATTTGTTTCCACCACTACCAGAAGACGCATCAAAGCAGTCCAAGTTTTCATCAATCGGGACCCGTTTCAAGGTAAAACATATCATTTACACATTGCTCAAGATATTTATTCCTGACATAGCCTACCCTCCAGCAACAACTCCAAGCTCTGATGGAGACGCTGAACACAACAGAGCCTCATTATATTAGATGTGTGAAGCCAAATACAGTTCTAAAGCCATCGATTTTTGAGAATGACACCGTCCTAAACCAACTAAGATGTGGAGTAAGCAAGCCTAAAGTCTCAGGGTTTTCTATTTGAACAAGTTTGTATTTATAAGGTTTATGATTATAGCCAATCTGCGTAAGTGAACAGGGTGTACTGGAAGCTATAAGAATCAGTTGTGCTGGTTATCCAACAAAACGAGCATTTGATGAGTTTCTTGATCGTTTTGTGATGCTAGCAACAGATGTACCAGAAGGGTATAACAATACACTAAATCTATCTAGAAATAAGACAGATTATTACTCTCCTGATCCAATCAACACTCAGAAAGCTGAATTTATGTATTGACAGATCTGATGAAAAGTCTGCATGTGCTTCAATCTGTGACAAAATGGGTTTAAAAGGCTACCAGGTATGTCAAGCTCAGGGTACATGTATTTCAAATATGAATAATATAAGCAACCCATTCACTACTTGCATTCTGATTTGTCATTTTCAGATAGGGAAAACAAAGATATTTCTTAGGGCTGGACAAATGGCTGAACTAGATGCACGAAGAACCGAGGTTTTGGCTGGTGCCACTAGACTCATTCAGAGGCAGATCAGGACTTATTTGACAAGAAAAGAGTTCCTTGGGCAGAAAAAGGCTACAATATTTGTGCAGAAACTTTTGAGAGGTTTAATTCTTTAACTCTTTACCCAACACAAAGCTGTGATTAAAACTGTTGTAACAATATGAGCGTTCTTATGTGATAATATAATGTCATAAGCTGATTCATATCTCGCCAGGACACAACATTATTTGAAATAACTTTGTGTCATGTGTATTGCTTATAACAGCACAACTTGCACGCAAGTTATATCAAAACATGCGAAGGGAAGCTGCTTCAGTTTGTATCCAAAAGAACATTCGTGCTCATAGAGCAAGGATATGCTACACTAACCTTCAGGCATCATCAACAGTTATTCAGACTGGTTTACGGGCAATGGATGCTCGAAACAAACATAGACACAGAAGAAGAACAAAGGCAGCTATTGTTATTCAGGTACTACATTTTGACTACTTGATCTCAAATCTTGTTTTATATCAAATAATCAGAAGTTTCTGGACTTGACTTTTACAATCTCAGAGTAGTCTAAATCTCAAGGATCAAATAACTTGAAAGGGGAAAAATAGGGTCAATACGATTTTGATATAGACTTTTATGAATGTTCTTACTAATATATATTTTTAACAGAGGGAATGGAGAAGATACCAAGCTCATGAGGCCTATGAGCACTACAGAAAAGCAACATTAGCATTACAATGTCTGTGGAGGGTAAAAGTAGCTCGAAAAGAGCTGAAAAAGCTCAAAATGGTAAGTTCCATTGATAAGAATCAATCTACTCTGCATACTTAAGTCTAAGTTACTAAGAAAACTCTAAAAATAATATTTCAAAAAAAGGCTGCAAGAGAAACTGGAGCACTTAAAGAAGCCAAAGACAAGTTAGAGAAGCGTGTGGAAGAGCTAACCTGGCGTCTCGAATTAGAGAAACATCAAAAGGTGATAGTCAATGAACTTAAAAACTTAGATTTATTTGTAGATAGTGGTAATAATTAAAAAAATGTTCATTAGGTTGATCTCGAAGAAGCCAAAGCACAAGAGGTAGCAAACCTACAAAATGCTTTAACTGAAATGCAAGAGAAGCTAGATGAAGCCCAAGCTGCAATCATACAAGAGAAAGAAGCAGCAAAACTAGCCATTGAACAAGCTCCACCAGTCATCAAAGAGGTTCCAGTTGTAGACAACACTCAACTAGAGTTACTGAGCAGTCTAAACAATGAGCTAGAGGTAAAAAATTTGAGCTACAAGTTCAACCAACTAGTAGATAATTTCCTCATACAATATCTTTCAAAATGCAGGTTGAAGTAGAGAAATTAAAAGGAAAAATTGAGGAGTTTGAAGCAGTATGTTCTGCACTTGAGACTGTTAACAAGGCAACTCTAACTGAATCAGAAGACGCAAAAGCAAAGGCCATTCAACTTCAAGAGGCCATTGAAAGGTATTTGATATACTCAGTTTCTTGAGGCATTGAAATCATAAATATTGTTTACAGTCAGAGTTCATGAGTGTTGTTGGTAAATTTCCAGATTACAAACGAACCAGTCAAACCTTGAATCTGAGAATCAGGTCTTGCGCCAGCAGGCTTTGACTACTTCAACAAGCGCTGTAGAGCCTGGAGAGTTAAACAGGTTCTGTCTTGTGAGCTGATTTGAAATTGTTATCTCTAAAAAGAAAACCATCTGATATCATCACATATGTAAACAAAAAAAATCATCTTATCAGCCTGAAGGACAGGATTGCAATTCTAGAGTCAGAAAATGAAACTCTGCGAAGACATGCAGCTGTTGTAGAGAAGACAGTGCCTAACGAAGCAGTTTCTGCATCTGCAAAGGTGAAGAACTTCTGTCAACAAATAATTCTTTTAGTAAAAATTAAAAAACAAGTATAACATTGCATTAATGTAATATAACTATGCAGGATCTTGAAAATGGACATCAAACAGAAGAGATTCAGGGAACAAAGGTAAGTTATCTTGCTAGGCCCAGTTAAGAAACAGTACTCTACAGTTCCTCATTCCTTGTCATTTGTTTCAGGAGCCAAGGACCCCGGTCATTGTGTTAGCCAAACAAAGATCTCTAACAGATAGGCAACAGGTATCATTTGTACTTAAGAGCCCATAAGTTGATAACCAGTCTGTTTCATTACAGAAGAATTTGTAATGAGTATTACTGAACAGGAGAGCCATGATGTGCTGCTGACATGCCTCACCGACGAGAGAAGGTTTGATAACGGCAGATCTGTGGCAGCATGGATAATTTACAAGACACTACTTCAATGGAGATCATTTGAACTGGAGAAAACACATATATTTGATAGAATTGTTCATAAAATTCGATCGTCCATTGAGGTAACAAAATTAAATACATTTGAGTATAAAAGTAGTAATATTCTTAAGCCTCTGAAATACAAATCTTGGTCCAGGAGAGCCAAGATGATACAAGGGAACTAACTTATTGGCTCACAACAAGCTCTACCCTCTTATATCTTCTACAATCTACACTCAAGTTCAGCAACACAAATAATTCTGCTTCAAGACGTAACAGATCATCCCAGACTACACTATTTGGGCGTCTGGTGCAGGTAGGCTTTGTAAAATTGAGCCTCCCCTTAGTCTAATTTGTATGAGCCTTAGTAACTGTTGGTAACAACATTGTAGGGGATGCAATCATCTTCAGTGGGTTTGGAAACATCCAGTGGCTACAGTGGTATGGTTGGTATATCAAATGACCAACAGATTGTTGAAGCTAAATACCCAGCGTTACTATTCAAGCAGCACTTAGCTGCATACGTTGAGAAAACATATGGAATGATCCGAGATAGCTTAAAGAAAGAGATAAATCCGTTACTAAATCTCTGTATCCATGTCAGTATACATCATCATTTCATCAAGTTACTGTGGAACATATCTTAGTGATTAGCTAATCATGTATGTGAACAATGTGTTGTTATATGTGAGATGTAACAGGCACCAAGACCGATGAGAGCCAGAACATTGCGAGACGTGACTAAAGGTAGCCACTTGAACACAACTGGCAAGCAACAGGCATCATATGTACAATGGCAGAACATCACTGAAAAGCTTGAACATACCTTGAACTTGATGGCAGAGAACCATGTAAGAGAATGCACTTTTGAAGATATTTGATTTGTTCTTTTCCTGTTTCTTGACTTGAGTCTTAATGATGATCTCCAGGTCCCATCTATGATCACAAGAAAACTCTTCCATCAGGTTTTCTCGTACATAAATGTGCAGCTCTTTAACAGGTAAAGAAATGCATTGCGTAGGATACACAAGTAGCTAAAACTAAGTTAAGACGTTGCTTGACTTACAAAGTTTGTATCTTCTGGTAGTTTGTTGCTTCGTCGAGAGTGTTGTTCGTTTAGCAACGGAGAATATCTGAAAACGGGCTTGCATGAATTAGAGCAGTGGTGCCTGAAGACAGAAGACGAGGTACGTAGTCTAAAGCATTAGTAACCAAATCATGTCAAGAGAAAAAAGACAAGACACAAATATTAGTTCATAATTATATTTAGAGAAATTCCCTTAGATAACCCATTTTAGTTTGTTTGTCACAAAAATAGGTTTTAAAGTAGAAAATGACCAAAATGTTTTTTTTTGAAGCTAAAAAATGCATATAAATGCATTTATACCCCTAGGGTTAACTAATTTGGACTTTAGGGTTTAGAGTTAAGGGGTGGGTTTGGGGTTAGGGTTTCAAATTTCAAAAAGAAAATATAAAAAAATCAAAATTAAAAAAAAAAAAAAAATCTATTTTGGTCATTTTATTTTTTGAGAGCTATTTTTGTGACAAAAACTTTAAAAAAGCTATTTAATAGAATTGACCTTATATTTATGTTGTTTTCTTAACAGGCAGCACGATCACCATGGGATGAACTTCAACACATTAGGCAAGCAGTGAAGTTTCTGGTACAATTTCTAACCATGCATATCTATTGGTGAAAATTCATAACTGATGAAAAAAGAATCTGCAATTCATATCACACTATCACTCTACAGGTCTTGCATCAAAAGACACAGAAATCATTAGACGACATTACAAAAGAGATATGTCCGGTACTAAGCATTCCACAAGTATATCGCATTGGGACTATGTTTTGGGATGACAAGTATGGAACTCAAGGACTCTCCCCTGAGGTAAGTTAATGTATCAAACCAAAACCAACTCCAAAACTTGTTCAAGACAAAACAATATGTCTATGAGACAAAGTTAAACCTAAAAACAAGAACTAAAACAACATGGAGTCATCATGATCCAATGGTTTTTGTGGTGATAATAGGTGATCAAATTAATGGCGGAAGATTCAGTCAACATGACTTATCCTTCTTTCTTGCTAGACGTTGATTCAAGGTATGCTTTTTAAAAACAAACTAATCTCTTGCTTTCATTTCAAGTTATCTCCCTAATTACTTGCTAAGCAAGTCACTGTTCTTTCTGGTATCTTTCAGCATTCCTTTCTCTGTGGAAGATGTTTCGCAATCCTTCCAGGGCGGGACCATTAGCCTCTCCGACGTTGATCCACCGCCGCTTCTCCGGCAGCGATCTGATTTCCACTTCTTGTTCCAGACATTGCCTGAGTAAGGCAGACAACTGAAATTTTAAAACTATTTATTAAGCCATGATTTTTGCATATATTACAGAAAGTGAAGCTTTTGTCATTTTCTTTCCATTTGTTTTCTCACAAGCAGCAAGCAAGCTTATCTTCTTTTTTACGATTTTTCTTTATTCTTTGGTTTGTATTTTTTGTTTTTGCTCAGTCCTTTGTAATTTACATGTGTGTATAGGCAAGTTGAGATTCAAACTGTACATCGATGTATCTTTTGGGCCTAATGATACATAGATGTACTGAACACTATTATTGTATTTAATGAGATTGTATTTTGTGACATTTTGGATTTAAAAAAAAAATATTCCAAAACTAGTCTTACATTTGGTCTAATATATTTTGGATATTTAGGCCATCTTTATCCCACAAACTCATAAAGGGTTTCTCAATTTTTTTTTTTTTTTTTTTTACTTTTTGTCTGAAAGAAAAAAACTTAAAAATGCACCAATCGCCGGCCGCCACGTGTCGGTGGGCCCGCGAATAGTACAAACAACCCTTTACATACGTTTCTTCTTTAACAACAATTATACACGTTTCTTATTTTTCTGTAGGGTCCCATGTGTGCTTTTTGCCTAAAAGACCCATTTTTGCATGGGGATAAAGATGCTCTTAGACAATTCTATTTCAGATCCTATTGAAATTAATATTCATCTAAAATTGTTCAATTTAATCAAATGACTACATGAATAATATGAGAAAAACGAATATGATATATATATATATATCTAAAATTTATTCATTTTTCTCTAAATTAACTAAAATTCATCCATTTTTCAGTAGCATATCCGAGATACTAATTTAGATGTTGTATTCAACTGATATGTTTTGGGGTTTCTCCAAAATGGGCATTTGTAGGTATAAACTATATTTGAGGGACCATAAGGATATTAAATTAGAGCATGATTTATTTAAGAGACGGTTTTTATATTACGTTAAAATTCCTACTTAAGGGTATGATTATTGCGAGTTTTTTTAAAGTGAAGTTATTAGCTTAATATAAGAAAACCTTCAAAGAGAAAAATTGAAAGACCTTCTTAAATAAGAGGTTTGAAAGCAAACTCACTAAATGAATGAGAGGGTTCTACCCAAACTAAAACCCAGTCTCTGTTAAAAACCATAGGAACAGAGCAATCCGATTGAAGAAGAAGATGGAGTGTGTTGTTCCACTACGTCGGTGCTTCTGTCTCACACCACCGGAGCTACGCCACCGCATCGTCGACCAAAGACGCCGCCATCTCCATCTCTCTTTCTCCTCCAGCTCCCTCGCAGCAGGTCCTATTTCTCTTCGTTGTTTCTGATTCAGCCCAGCTTTTATAGCCTTACACGCTCTTTGCTCCATCTTCAGGGATATTGTTTCTCCCTGATAAGAAGAATCGGTTTCTTTCACCAGTCGCGAAGAAGGCTTCCTTGAATCGCCTGGTTAGTTCTTTGGTTATAGAAACGTGGATTAGGCAGATAGTTAGGTTAAAAATGATTCCTTGTGGTGTTTGCTTTTATAAATTTTTGGTCTTTATTTGTATTACTGAGTCATGATGGTGTGGAAGGTTTTGGATAAGGTTGCAGAACAAATTTGTATGTGGTTTCTAAGCTCGTATGTTCTTGTGTTGTCGTTGTTTCTTATTGTTTTAGAACTCTTCTGTGATTGGTAACTCGGAAGAAGAGGAAGAAGAAGATGATGATTTGGATTGGGAGTCAGAGTTTCTTGGGGAGATTGATCCGTTGGATGTTCAACCTCCAAAGAAGAGGAAGAAGCAAGCTAAGTCGAAAGCGCTTGATGACACTGAAGGGATGGATTGGTGTGTAAGGGCTAGGAAAATTGCACTTCAGTCGATTGAGGCTAGAGGGTTGTCTTCTAGAATGGCGGAGGTGATGCCTCTCAAGAAGAAGAAGAAGAAGAAAAAGAGCAAGAAAGTGATTGGAAACAAGGATAAGGTTAAAAGTAAGAGTGTTCCTGAAGATGATTTCGATTCAGATGAAGAAGATTTGGACTTTCTAGATCGCTCCGTAGAGGAGGATAAAATGGGGGAACTGCGGAGGAGAGTTAGCTCATTAGCTGGTGGAATGTTTGAGGAAAAGAAAGAGAAGACAAGGGAGCAGTTAGTTCAAAGGCTGTCCCAGTTTTCAGGACCTTCAGATCGTATGAAGGAAATCAACCTGAACAAAGCTATAACAGAAGCACAGACCGCTGAAGAGGTACTGGAAGTAACAGCTGAGACAATCATGGCTGTTGCCAAAGGTTTAAGCCCATCGCCATTGTCTCCCTTAAACATTGCTACTGCACTCCACCGGATTGCTAAGAACATGGAGAAAGTCTCGATGATGAGAACTCGTAGGCTTGCGTTTGCTCGGCAAAGGGAGATGTCAATGCTTGTTGCTCTTGCAATGACATGCCTGCCAGAATGTTCAGCTCAAGGCATCTCAAACATTGCTTGGGCATTGTCCAAAATCGGGGGTGAACTGCTTTATTTGACAGAGATGGATAGAGTCGCAGAAGTTGCCACATCTAAGGTTGGGGAGTTCAATTCTCAGAATGTTGCGAATATTGCAGGTGCTTTTGCCGCCATGCGGCATTCTGCTCCAGAACTCTTTGCTGAGTTGTCAAAGAGAGCAGCCACTATTATCATCACCTTTAAAGGCCAAGAGATTGCTCAACTGTTGTGGTCATTTGCCTCGCTTTATGAGCCAGCTGGTCCTTTGCTTGATTCTTTGGACAGTGCTTTCAAAGGCAGTGACCAGTTCAAGTGCTGCATGACGAAAGAAACATCAAATTATGATGAAGTAGCAGACGCTAAAGTAAGCGATAGTGCTTCAGCATCTCCAGCACTTAGCTTTAACAGGGACCAGCTTGGAAACATAGCATGGTCTTATGCTGTTCTTGGACAAGTGGAGCGACCTTTCTTTGCAAATATATGGAATATCTTAACCACTTTGGAAGAGCAAAGGCTTTCGGAACAGTATAGGGAAGATGTCATGTTTGCTTCTCAGGTGTATCTCGTGAATCAATGCTTAAAGCTTGAGTATCTCCACCTTGAGTTGTCACTATGTCATGAGCTCGAAGAAAAAATAACCCGTGCAGGAAAAACCAAAAGGTTCAATCAGAAAATAACCTCATCTTTTCAGAAAGAAGTCGGACGCCTTCTGATAAGCACAGGGCTTGATTGGGCTAAAGAATATGATGTGGATGGCTACACTGTGGATGTTGCTCTGGTCGAGAAGAAAGTTGCTCTAGAAATCGATGGGCCAACTCATTTCTCAAGAAACACCGGTATGTGCCATCACTCTGTTCCTTTGGTTATCTTATTGTTTGGTGGAGCCAACTCAAACTGATTGATCATTTCGACTTTTTTTGTCTATTCTCTAATCTCTATACAGGACTACCATTGGGGCATACAATGCTGAAGCGGCGATATGTTACTGCTGCTGGATGGAAGGTGGTATCCTTGTCTCTTCAAGAGGTTAGTTTGAAACATTAAAAATAGTGTTAATAGGATGATGAGAATCAAGTAGACATTGTTCTCCAGTTTTCTGTTCACTTGTTCTTGCTTTGACAGAGAAAAACTTCATTGATAATGTTTGTCAATGTCAGATACTACATCTCAACATGTGTTGTCTTTGTTTTTTATTATTTGTTAGTGGGAAGAACATGAAGGAAGTCATGAACAACTTGAATATCTGAGGGAGATTCTCAACGGCTGCTTATAGAGAAGGCATTAATACGTAAGACATGGTTATTTCATGGTTGTTTATAGAAAAGGCTAAGCTTATTGTATCAGATTGATGATCTATGTTTAGAGCAAGAAAACATAATTAAAACCATTTAAATTAAGGGATACATCTTCATCAAAAGCTTCTGCCAAGCGAACACTATTGTGTTCCTAGGTTTTTCTCATGCGACAGGAAATATAGAAAACACATTTAGAAGCAAACATTATATAATCATAGAGACAAACTAGCTCTTGATCTGGGACAACATAGTCCTGACATCTTTACTGTTTGGCCTCTGTTTTGGATCATCCAAAGTACAGTAACAAGCGATTTTCAGAACCAGAAGCATCTGTTCATCGAATCCTTGTTCCATCAGCTTGGGATCAATAGCAAGGCTTGGATTCTCCGATGTTACCATGTTCCTCATCCACTTTATCAGACTCATCTCGTCAGTAGTCTGGAAAAACTCATCTGAAGGAAGCTTCCCAATCACCAGGACTCCAAGAATCACTCCAAAACTATAGATATCACATTTATCTGTGAACTTGAGAGTTTGATGATACTCTGATGCTATGTATCCCACAGTGCCTGCAAGTTTCGAGGCTGTAATGTGGGTGACTGCATCTGGCATTACCTTTGCCAGCCCGAAATCTGAAATTCTAGCCTCCATGTCGTCATCAAGAAGAACATTAGCTGGCTTTAAGTCTCTGTGAATGATTGCTGGTTTATGATCCATGTGAAGGTACTCAAGCCCTGCAGCTATGCCTACAGCAATCTTGTGCCTTGCTGGCCACATTAACTCTTTGTTTCCAGCTGCTACATCGCTCAGGATATCTTGCAAACTGCCGTTCTTCATGTACTCGTAGACTAGGTAGTGGCACTCGGGTTGTGCAACGTGTGCTAACAACGGGAGAAGATTCCTGTGCCTGATGTGGCCAACTGTGTTGATCTCTGATCTGATTTGCCTCATGTACCTGTTCAGAAACTTGGACTCTTCGTCTACAAGTTCGGCGGCCTCTTTAGATGGTTGTGTCACTTTCTTCACAGCAATGATCTTCCCGTTGCTTCCAGGAAGCTCTGCTTTGAAAACTTCTCCGCAACCTCCTTTTCCAATGAGCTCAAGAGAAGCTAAAGCTTCTTCGTTCTCCAAGAAAGCTAAATCTTCAGCTTTCTTGATCATTGGACTGAATATGGTAGGACCTGATGGCTTTCCTGGTCCTCTTATTGCTTGAAGAACCAATCTGAATATAACAGAGAAGACAAAACCAGAGAGTGTTCCTCCGATGCCTCCAACGAAGAACCCTAAGATCCATGCCAGTACTTTCTTCTTCTTGTTCTTCTTCTTCTTCATCTTCTTTTTATCATGTTCTGAAGTTGCTTTTGATGTGGTGGTGGTGTTGTTGGCTTTCTTGGTGGAGTTTGTAGATTGAGTTTCAGCAAGAATGTGTCTTGTTTGGTGTAGAGAAGATGTCTGAATCTTGGTTTTGCTCATAACCGGAACCGGACCTTCCAAGAACCGGTTTTCAGAGAAGTCAAAGAAGCGGAGATTGTGGAAAGAGTCAACTGCTTCAGGGATCTTGCCTGAGAAGAGATTGTTTGCAACTGAGAGACTCTCCAGGTTGCGTAAGTTCTTTAAGAAGTTCAAGTTCCCGGAGAACTTGTTCAAAGAAAGATCAAGAATTCGAAGACGGATCAAACGAGAGAAGTTTCCCGGAATCTGACCGGAAAACTTGTTGTTTCGGACATCAAGTACTTCGAGTTTCTTGCAGTTTAAGACGTCAACTGGAAGACCGTTGACCAATTTGTTATTAGACAAAGTGAGTTCCTTTAGCTCCGACAACTTTCCAATAACCGGTGAGATAGTCCCTGTCAAGGTCCTGGATCGGTAGACTAGTCTCGTGATACGGTGGACGTAGTCTCCGGTGGAGGAGGAGAGCCGTCTCTCGCAGAAAACTCCTCCGTGACCGCAGGGGTTAACAGAAGAAGAAGAGCGTTGACTGTTGACTCCGAGCTCTGTTTCGATGACTTGAAGAGCTTTGAGATCTGAGGAATCGATCTCGTCGAGCCACTCGGTGGAGGAGACGGCGGAAGAAGAGTTAAGAAGAAGGAGGGAGAGAACGGCAAGGATGAGAGGCCGGAGAAAGAGACCGGCGTTTGCCATTTTAATCATTTTAGTTAAGAGAAAGTTTCTTCTTGTGGGTGTTGTCGGAGTCTACTCTGTTATTTATGGTCAGCAACTGTCACTAAAATACAAAAGTCTTTTAGCGTGTTCTATGGTTTTGTTTTTCCTAAATAAACTAATTAATATTTTATAAGTATATACTCCCAAGTCCCAAGTTACAGTATGTTGTATTATTACATATGCTTTTTATATTTCAATTATCTTAATATACTCTTTCCATTTAGAAAAGAAACTATTTCAAAAAAATCATTTTGATATTTTTAATATATTTTATCAGTTAATAATGGTTAATTATATACTTTAGAATATTAATTATATTTTTAAAATTTTATTGGTTTAAAATTATAAGAACTAGATAACCACAAAAATTTATGTATTTATAACTAAGAGTTGATATATTTTACTAATTAATATACATAAACATTCTAAAATATACATTATTTTGAAACATGTAGTATTTGTTTAACAATGCATATCCGCCGTGTTCAAAGGGTCTCAAGCCCAGATTGGTATGAAAAATTACATGATTATTGATAGTTGCAAATAAGTTTTATTTTATATATAATTTTAAGGTATTCTAAATAATATATAAATGTGAAAATATGAACATTAAAGTTAAGTTCTCTTAATATATTGTTGAAAATATAAGGGTAGGAGCTCATATATGTCGTGTTTAAGGAATCATAGTTCAGGATTGATATGAAAAAATTGCATGATTGTTGATAACTGCAATCAATTTATGAAGTTTTTATATAAAGTGAAATGATCGACTTCCATCAGATATAATTTATATGAATATGTACTCTTAGTTTGGTTAACTAAATTTTTATTATTATTAATTTAGTTATTTGTTATAGAAAATCTAGTAAGGTCTATCTGAACATCAGATTGGGGTCCAGAACTAAAATATAGGTCCAACTCGTACCTCTGTAACGAGATTGGCTACTAGGTTTGTAAAGTGTATCCTTAAGTTTCTGTGAATTTTTTTTTTTTTTTTTAATTGTGGAAATAGTAATGGGTAAATCATTATCGATAAGAAAATGCGAATGTAGATGGTCGCAATAAGAAAGTTAACTACCAATCTAATTCAAAATTTGAAATCTCTCTCTGCCCCGATTCCCGAGGCGTCTCATCTTCCGGTTTCTTTCGACGCCGGCGGCGAGTGTGCTCGCCGGCGTCGCTACTGTGCATCTCCCCTCGCTCTTTCCACCTCTGTTTGGATTCTCTGTTCTATCCCTGGTCTGCGCATTTGCTCGGCCCAAGGTAGTTGGTATCCTCTGTTTAAGGCGATCCGCTTGGGCTCAAGCGACGTCTTGATGGTCACTGTTCCTCCCGCCGTCCGCTTCTCTGGGGATTCCCGGAAAGCTTCTTCAGACGGAATCACTGCTCACCTCGCCCTCTACCGCCGCGCCCATCCTCCTCCTTGCCCCAGATCTGATAAGAACAGCTTTGCAATCATAGATCTGCACCGGAAAGCCCAGTCCATTCCGCTACAATCTCAGGCTATTCCCGCTCCCTCCATCTCCGGGGTTTTAGTTCTTTGCGTTCTCAACACTGGTCGTGGGGTTCCACACCAAACGCGGACTCTATACCCGATTTGGCGATTAGAAGGCTTGTACTCACAGTTTCACTGGTCGTGGGGTTCCACACCAAACGCGGACTCTATACCCGATTTGGCGATTAGAAGGCTTGTACTCACAGTTTCTGGTCTCCGTCACTACCGCCGCTGAGACCACCCGATGTGGTGTTAGGGTTTCTCCCAGTAAGGAGCCTCCTCAGGTTAAATACACCCTTCCGCCGCGTCTTATCCATACCATCCTGACTTTGAGGTGTGAACCTCCACCGGACCCTTCTGCCGTTTCTGTCTCTCTCGGCCGGCGCGCCCCTTCCGACTTCCATTCTTGCTTTGTCCGATGGATACCGAGACATACAAGCCATGAGGTGGGCCTCTTTAATTTCTATATGGGCCTGGCAAACCCATTATGGCTCACAGGCCCCCATCTCTTCCTAATTGTTTCACAGCCCATTTCACAGTGGGGTGGTTTAGTCTCCTTGATTAACCCGCTAAAAATAATCGGTGGTTTCACCGGGATTTTTACCGAAACTGAATCGTACCCAATGCTTCATTTCTCTTGTGTGAAGAGTGTTTTTCTCGCTCATTTACCGGTGGATTCACCGGGATCATTCTCATCACCATCTTTATCATCCTTTTCTTTGGAGAAGAGAATCATTTTACCACCCGCCTCAACTTTGAGGAATGTTTCCCCTCCAAACACTAAATGGAGGTGTGTATCCTTATCTATAACTGCTTTGTCATCTTGTGGAGCGGTCCGTTTGGGGCCTGAAGATGCAACGGATATCGTTTCGATGATTTTCCGAGGTGCGGATTGGATCTTAACGTCACGATTCAAAGTGACTAAATCTCAAGTTTCCGGCGCAGCTGTGATACTTGCTTTGACGCATTCGAGCCTTGTTTCGAGTTCGCTGTCACCCTATCTTAGAGGTTTCTCTATTTCTAGTTTGTATGCTTTAGTGTTTGTCGTTGCTAGAGTTTGGTTAAACTCCTTCCGTATGTGTAATTCAAATGTTTGAGATTTAATGAAAAAGTTGTGTTTAAAAAAAAAAGATGGTCGCAATAAGAAAAAATTCTCTAGTTTTAATTACACGACTCTGTGTATTGACTTGACTATGTAAGCGTTGATAAGTCAAAGTCCACGCTGCGGGTTCCACAGTGGGGATGCCACCGTTTTCTCCACGTTTGAACTTTATTGTTGTGTTCCACACCTTTTTTCTTGTTTCAGTCACTCTCTGTAGCGTTTTATGTCGACTATTTGTTGTCGTAATTAAGATTCCGAACGGTGAAAGTTGAATAAGTCGTGCGAAGGAGACTGACAAAAGATAAAGATAAACAACCGGAAAAAAATGCAAAATATGTAGTTAATGAAAAAAATCTGTATAGCCAAATACTTGAATTTGATTATAGTCGAGGAGAATCCCCCACCTGGAACGGACACACCACTTCGTTGGTCTGTTTGTTATGTCAGTAACATACTAACATATATTCTTGGCTATGTGATTATTTGTTTTTAGATTGTGAGAGTGACAAGATTTTATTTTCCTTTCATCCTGGTAAAAGCTGCATTAAACTACATCGAAACTGTCGTCTTGCCGTGATTTATGAATGCAGTGTTACAAAAAAAAAAAAAAACTACATTGAAGCTCCCTCCCACCCACCAAAACTAGGTAAAGCTGCCTTCTATTGTTTTACTCTGAACGCATTAACAACTGCTGCTCAGATCTGGGAGACCCTCTCAGCCACCTATGCAAAGCCAAGACATGAGAACATAAAGCAACTCAAGAGCTGGAAGAAGGAGAACAAGACAATAAATGTTTACCTTCAGGGCCTTACCACACGCTTTGAACAGCTTGCTATCCTTGGTAAAGCTATGGAGCATGAAGTTCAGATTGACATCATACTTAAAGGCCTCTCTGATGAATACAAACCTTTCACTGATCAAGTTGAAGGACGGGATACAACATCGAGCTTCACGAGAAACTCCTTAACCACAAAGCCAAGCTCTTGCCTGCTTCATCCAATCTCTCCACACCATTTCCAGTTGCTGCTAATGCTGTCCAACGAAAAAACAACAATCATAACAATACGCAACGTCCAAGTTACAACAACTACAACTCTCGTGGTAATAACACCAACCAGACTTGGCAACAGAATCAACAGTATTCCATGCAAGGACAACGAAACCCAATACCAAATCCTGGGCGCTGCCAAATCTGTGGCATCCAAGGTCATAGTGCCAAGTGATGTTCCCAACTGCAGGCCTTCCAATCCTCATCATCTATTTCATCAGGAACACCATTCACCCCTTTGCATCCACGCGCAAATCATGCTGCTGCAATACCATAGACCACCAACAACTAGTTATTCGGCAGTGGAGATACCCAACACATCACGTGGGATCTCAACAATCTGTCCTTGCATCAGCCTTACAATAGATCGAGGAGATGATGTCATGCTAGCTGATGGCTCCAGCTTTGGTATTACACATATGGGTTCTACTTACTTGCCCTCCAATACCACTGCTTTGCGTTTGAATCAAATCTTTTGTGTTCCCCACATTCAAAAGAATCTTATCTATATTTATAAACTTTGCAATGCTAATAAAGTTTATGTGCAATTCTTTCATACTGCTTTTCAGGTGAAAGACCTATACACCTATACACGGAGGTCCTATTGTTTCAAGGGAGAACTAGGAATGGACTATATGAGTGGCTATTATAAGAACCTCAAGTTATTGCTTTGTTTGCATCACCTTCTCCTAAAAACTACCCTTGCATCTCGGCACTTTCGCTTAGGCCACCCAAACACCACCATTCTAAACACTGATGTTTCCAAATTCTCTTTACCGCTTACAAAAACTTCTTCTTTGTGTTTGCTTTATCCTGATCACAATATTAATAAAACTCACAAGCTATCCTTTTCAGAATCAACTATTGTCTCCACTAAACTTCTCCGATACTTTTTTTTTATGTATGGTCTTCTCCTATTAAATCCATAGATGGTTACAAGTACTATCTCACTTTTGTTTATCGGTACATATAGTATATCTATATTATTAAAATTAAAGTACATTTAAAAATATAGATAACAATATAAATAAAAAAGTATAATATTGTTTGGAAACATGTACGCAGTATAAAAAAAATATAGTAATAGACTTAAATTATTAAGGAAAATCAAAAATCCATTATATTATGATAAACTATCTATCTGGATCAGCTTTAAAATATACGAAAATGACTCAATTAATTATAGATAAAAATTTAATTTTTATATATATATATTTTAAATAAAAATAATAATTTAATATTAATTTATATCAAAAATTGATTTAAAATATATATGTATTCAAAAATTGAAATATATTCATAGTGTAAAATAAATTTATAAACTGTTTCCGAGTGTAATTCTTTATCAAAATAAACATGTGTGCATGACGTGTCTTTTCCTTAGTTGACGTTTTTTTTATTATCCCAAAACCTGATAGGGTTTTTATTAGGGGTTTACAGAAGAGTTTTAGGTGGGGAAGACGAAGAAAGCTTCAGATTGTTGCCGTCTCAATCTCAGGTTCGTTGTTGAACTCATTTCTCTGTTCTAACTTGAAACCTAGATTCCTCTCTTAAGCCTTTTGATGTGTGATTCTGTTTTGCTTTTTGGTGAAAACTTTGTTTCAGAGGAATGATTCTCCTATACTCGGCACGATTCACTTGCCATGTTAACGGATTCATCATCCCTTCCCCACTATTCTCCGGCGTTCCTGCTTCTCCCCTTTGCAAAAGAAACGGTTTTGAGGTTCCTTCTTCGAGATATGATGAGTGTTCTGCCTCGGTGAACATTGCCTCCTCGGTTAGTTCTCTCCTCTTCTTATGCTTACATAAGTTCCGAACTAAGCCAATTTGAAACCTTTTTCGCTTTGGCATATGGTTAGAAGGTTAATGTTATGAGGTGTAGAAGAAATGTGAAAGCTTTTGGGCTGGTTGATAAACTTGGGAAGAAGTCATGGAGAGACAAAGAAGAAAGCGACAGTGATGATGATGATGGGGAGGAGGATGAAATCAAGAAAGATAACTCTGAGAAAAGATCAGCAAGTCTGGATGATCCGGAGGAGAGACGGGAATGGAGGAAGAAGATTAGAGAGGTGATTGATAACCACCCTGATGTTGAAGAGGAGGAGATTGACATGGTCGAGAAGAGGAGGAAGATGCAGAAGCTTCTTGCTGATTACCCTCTTGTTGTCAACGAGGAGGATCCTAATTGGCCTGAAGATGCTGATGGTTGGGGGTTTAGCTTCAACCAGTTCTTCAATAAGATAACTATTAAGAATGAAAAGAAGGATGATGACGATGATGATGAAGACGATGGTGATGATGATAGGGAGAAGGAGATTGTTTGGCAAGATGATAACTACATACGACCGATTAAAGATCTCACAACTGCAGAATGGGAGGAGGCAGTGTTCAAAGATATCAGTCCGCTCATGGTTCTTGTTCACAACCGCTACAAAAGGTCTGTGCTCTCTTTGATTTCCTCACACTTGTCTTTTCCAAATCTCGTCCTTGCTTTGGTTGCTAAATGGCTACACGTTTAGAGATATTTTTGGCATTTGGTTGATTAGTTTTTATGCTTGTCCTGAATTTAAGTTTGTTGTTATTTGGGCTGGTTTGTTTATGGATTCAACTCTTTTGTGCTTAGAAGCTTTGTATTTGTAAACAGATATGGCTTTCTCTTCTTTCTCAATTTCGACTTCCTGATAGAATCTTTCACTCCTGACTATAGTAGTCCTAGCTTTGTTGTTGAACTTTGACATAAGTAATTTCAGGCCAAAGGAGAACGAAAAATTTAGGGAAGAACTGGATAAGGCGATTCAGGTAATATGGAACTGTGGACTTCCTTCACCGAGAGTAAGTTTGCACAAATCTCTTGACCATTTGTAAAACCATTCTTGAATCTTGTTGTATGTCTTGGTCTGTGCTTTAATCCTTGTGGGTCACTATTTCTTCCAGTGTGTTGCTGTTGATGCTGTGGTTGAGACAGATCTGGTCTCTGCTCTGCAAGTTACTGTGTTCCCAGAGATCATCTTCACTAAAGCCGGAAAGATATTATACCGTGAGAAAGGTAATTTCTACCAAACCTGAAACCAGAGTCTCTATAACCCTTTTGTTTTGTACTTAGAACAATGTTTTGACATATTTGCAGGCATTAGAACAGCAGATGAGCTCTCAAAGATCATGGCTTTCTTCTATTATGGAGCTGCAAAGCCACCTTGTTTGAATGGTGTCGACTATTCACAAGAACAGATTCCTTCAGTTGATTTGTAAGTGTTGATTTAGCATAGGCTTTGTGATTATGTAAACTAGTTTCTTCTCTATAAATGTATGAAGTTATGAAGAAGTAATCAATCTTTTGAATTTGAAATATGTTTTCTTCTTCTTTCTCAAATTGCTATTTATAGAACATTATGTCTCTCAGAAGCAGAGACTTCGTGTCCGTAAACACTTATCATCATCTTCATGTTTCTCTCTCTCTCTCTCTCTCTTGCGACGCGCTTTTGTTCTCCATTTCTCTCTGTCACTCTCTCATTCTCATGTACTCTTTATGGTTGGATCCGTCTCGGCTTTTCATTTGGTGAGTTCATTTGATATTCTTCCATGGATTCGGTTATCATCGAAGCAGACGAGCAGGACGCATTGGCGTCGCTCGTCCCCACTTATCCGCCGTCGCCTAAGACACATTCTTACGTTGAGCAATACGAGCAGAAACAGCTTTACCCCGTCCACAGAAATAGCCTTGACGAGGGCTCTAGCTCCATGAGTCCGTGACGGCTGATTCCGAACCTTTTTATTTCGACTCCTCCAACGGCGAGTTCTCCACTGAAGGAGTGGCCGTCGTCAACGGCAGATTCGGTGGAGACAGAGGCAACGGGGAGGATTACAGTTTAGTCAGGCCTTCGTTGAAACCAGCATCGCATGGCGGTGAGATTGCTGGCCGAGCAGGGGAAGATGTCGAGTCCCTTCCGGGAGTCATTGGCGCAGGAGGCGGTGTCGACGTGTTCAGAGGCCGGTGCATGCGGCGGTTAACCCTGTACGGCTCCGTGTCTTGAACTCCGGCCACATCCGTTGAGAGAGACACAGACGGGTGGTGCCCTGTAGTTTCAGCAACTGTAATGTAATGTTCCATCACGCGAGATCATCTTTCTCTTTCTTTTCACCTTTCGGCTTTCCCACCATCCTATGTATTGTGTTTACAGGTATGAAGCTTGCATGGATGTGACTGAAAGTGATCACAAACCCGCGCGCTGCAAAATTCATGCTAACATAGCTCACACCGATCAATCTGTGCAAAGATATGATCTGGGGAAAATAGTGTCTAGTGAGAAACTTAGATCCATGTTCGAGGAACTAAGATTGATTCCAGAAACATCAGTGAGTACCAACAGCATTCTTCTTCAGAGTCAGGACGCATTCATTTTTACCGTCACAAACAAGTAACACTTTAGTAGAGCCATCTTCAACATCCTCTGTAAAGGTCAGACTGTCGTTAAAGATGATAGAGGCACCTTTGGTCTCCCTCGCTGTCTCGAGGTTTTTATTCTCTGTTTTGGCCCTTTTACATCACAAGATTTAAAGATCAGAAATCAGTTTCTTGAGGTTTCTCCAGGAGCTGGAATGATAAAACCAGATGCTTTGGTGCAGGTGAAGGTTCATCATGAAGACTTTCACACCTCAGATGAGTTCGTTGATGGCAACCAACAAAACTTATGGCGTGAAGAAACTTGTGACAAAGAAGTGACCCTGGTGATAAACATACATGGAAGCTACTCGACCAGAACAACAAGCCACTCTATCAAAGTCCGCTACTGCTTCTCAGCAGGCAAATCACTTAGCCTCCCTTATTCCAAACCCACCAGCATGACAAAGAATCTAGACGGTTACACTCGTTACCACACAGATACTTTCCGTGGTGGAAGCACCAGAAGGGGTGGTTGAAAATGATTTCTATTAACATCACACTGTAGGTAGAGCTTAGGAGGCAGTCGATCTGTGAAGCCACCTAAAGAAATGCATCCAGACCCAGTAGATTCAGGTTATTGTTTCTTCATTCTCGTTCTTTAATTCATTGGATATCAGGAAAGTGTATATTGTGATGATACTTCAACTAACTCATTTCAGATCTGTTGTTTTGCTCAGAGTATCGAATAGCAATGGTTTATAGGTACAAAATACAACATTTCTTACATGCAGTGACTAAATTCTCTACAAATTGGTTGGTCATAGTGCATACATTCTCTTGTTGTATTCACCATTTAGAATCTCTGAATCAGAAGGCATACGAGACATAGAAAAAGACTGAGACTTGCTTCTTTCTTTCCTTATGCTTTTCAGTTTAGATTCTTCCATCCTATGCATGACCACACAGTAACACATCGCACCGATGGTTGTCAACATGATGGTGCTGCCAATAACAGTTGCACACACAGCCAACCACGTCTCCTCTTTTCCCACAACAATGTAAGAGAGAGAAACAAAGGCAATGGATATGAACAAACAAGCACACCACATGAGCTTGTTGATCACAAACACAAGCTGTTTCTTCGCCTTCTGCTCAATCACAACAACTGAAGTCTGGACCACAACAACAGCTAATGATATAAACAATGCCAAGCTGTCAAAGACGAAGAATACCAGAAACGGTGCCTTATTTGCTATATGAGCTTGTCCTAGCAACACTCCTTTGGATCGGTCCTCTTCATATTGGCCGGGAACTGTGAAGATGGCTGCAAAAGCCACCGTGGCAATAAGTACAGCCACGACAGTTGCTGAGTTTATAGCGTTGTTTAGACCGCTAATGTGAAGCTTCTTGAGTCTCTTTGCTATCTTCTGGACTCTCACACCGGTTTGCCTGGATTGCTGAAGCTGAGATTGTACCTCGTGCTTTATGTCGCTGACTGTTTGCTTCAGTTGCTTAGCTGGGTTTTGAGGCTTCCCTAGATCTTTAGCTGTAGCAGCTCTTGCTTCTCTCAGAACCGACACAAGCTCTGCGTTTCCTATCTTTTCAGCTATATCAAGTGGAGTGTCTCCAGCTTTGTTTATTGGGTTGAGGTTAATGCCTTCAAAAGATACCAAACACCTCACTATCTGCAGAGAAATCAAATAAACAGTTTATATGAGAACTGATAAGATAACTGAGAAGAGCAAGTCAAGAGTTACTACCTTAACACGGCCCTTGTTTGTGGCAATGTGCAATGGCGTGTTTCCTTTATTATCCTCAACTCTCAAAACCGCAACATCAGGTTTCACCAACTCAACAACGATCCCATCATTTTGACCTTTCACAGCCATGTGAAGAGCAGTTTGACCCTTTTTATCGGTTCTAAACCCAATGCTTGGATCATTACCTATCAAAGATTTAACAACTTCCACATGACCCATCCTTGCTGCAGAGTGAAGGGCGGTCTTACCGTTGTTCTTAGCTATCTTAGCCAAGTTAGAATCCGTCTCCAAAAGCAGATTCACCACATCAATGTGTCCTTGTGTTGCAGCCGTGTGTAACGCAGTTGTACACGATGAATCTGTTGTCATTGCCAAGTTTGGGAATGTCCCCATAAGTTTCTTCAACACCACTGCAAAAGAAGAAAAGCCAAAGTAAGAGAGAGCAGTCCATGGATGGTTCTAGAGTCTCACTGAAAGATAGTGTAGATCTTCTATTACCAAGATGGCCTTGTTTAGCTGCAACATGGAATGGATCAAACCCGTTTCTAGCTGCTATGGAAGCAGTTTCAAGATCCATATGCTTCAGCATCTCCTCAACAACAACCGAATGACCATTCTCTGCTGCAGTATAAAGAGGAGTCTCTCCTTCAAGATTCTGCTTAGACAACAACTCTCTCAGCTCTTCGCTATCTCCATCACAACTACCTCGAATCAACTCTTTAACCTTGCCTAAGTTCCCGGTCCGAGCTGCAATATGAAGAGGCGAGTCTCCTCTTTTACCTGGTGACTCATTCTTCTTCCTCCTCTCACCAATGAAACTCAACTGCCTCTCCATCACTACACGGAAGCTTTTCTGCTTCTCCAAGAACCCACCACGGAAACTCTTCTGCCTCTCCATTGTTGCTCTACCAAAACTAGGAAGCTTCTCCACAACACCACGTTTCTGATTCTCTACGGTGGTCACACCTCGAAAACTCTGCTGCTTCTCCATTGATCTTCTTCCGAGTCTGCTTGGCTGGTGATTCTCAACGTTCACTACACCTTGGAAACTAACTTGCTTCTCTAAAGCTCTCGCCTTTCTCGGCTGATGATTCTGAAAACTCTGTTGCTTCTCCATTGGTTTGGTCTGATTCTCTTTTGTATGGTTTATGATACCATTAAAGCTCTGCTGCTTCTCTGCAACAGGACTACTCTGCTTCTCCTCCATCATAGTCATACTATTACTCAAAGTTTTCGTCGTTATCAATTAAAAATAAACCCCAATTACAAAAAAGCCTAAACTAGTTTACACACAAATCTAGAAAAGAACAAGCTTTTCTTGGCTTCATCACCTTGAAGAAACCATTGCTTAGCAATGGAAGATAAAAAGACGAACTTTACGGGGAAGCGAATTGGATAGCAGACACCAGATTTCATGTCAGATCAAAACCCATGCTGAGAAGAAAACCTGAGATTGTTTAAAGATCGGACAAAAAAAAGGAAAAAACAGATTGATTCAATACCTCTACAAGACCAAGAAAAAACATTGGCAGAAACTCACAAAACTCAAATTTCAACAAGGGTTTGGTTCCTACGCAATAGACGAGAAGCTGCGCAGATATAGAGAATGTCAGAAGCAGAACATCAGCATCATCCTCTGTTTTGTAGTATAATATTTTTAGCAGCCACTCCTCTTTGTTGTTTAGTGCCTTCTTTTTAACATGTTCCTTTAATTTTACGTTACTCTAACTAAATTATAAGCTTATTTTTCTTCTAGTTGAATGCTTTTTAAAAAGTCAAGACATTTTTATCACTTAAAGTAGTAGTTACTAGTTAGCTTTTTTTGGTTTATCTCCTTAGTTAGTTAATTAACGATCTTATTATAATGGTGTGATCAAATAGTTGTCTTTTTACAAGACAATTCTAAGGACTGCTAAAAGAAAACTTTCTTTTTTTGTCTACTAAATTTCATTTAATCAAACAAAGATTACAAAGTCGTAACAAAATCATAAAAACAAAATTTTAGATAAACTGATATTATGCTCATGTTTTTTTTAAAATAACTTTCACTTCTAAAATTCTTTTTACAGTTTTTATTTTATCTTACGAGTTTAGAGGGGTAATATATGTACGGTACTTTTAAAAAAAAACTTTAAAAGTATGTACCGTACTTTTGAATTGCTGATCTGTGTAGTAGATACGAGGAGAATATATATATATATATATACTTTTCTTTTTGAACACCAATATATATATATATATATATATATGCTTCATGTAGCTGTATTTCAGAGTAAAATCTTAACTTGTTACACCAAAAAAAAAAAGAAATTACCCTAGATAGTCCTTTTAGTTTGTTTTTCACAAAAATAGTTTTAATGAAGAAAATGACTAAAATAAATTTTTTAGGAGTTAATTTTTTTTATTTATATGCATTTATACTTCTAGGGTTAACTAATTTAGACTTTAGGGTTTAGAGTAAAGTGGTGGGTTTAGGGATAGAGTTTCAAATTTCAAAAAAAAAATAAAAAAAATTGAAAATTTCAAAAGAAAAAATATTATTTTTATCATTTTATTTTTTTTAGGACTATTTTTGTGACAAAAACTTAAAAATAGTTATTTAAGAGAATTGCTCCCAAAAAAAATTTAACCTGTTTTTCTAGACAACTACATGAACATAAGTATATGTTTGGTTAACTATATCTAAGAAATATTGTATACTATACCTTTTTGTCAACATTGTATAACGGCTGACAAAATTTTGACCGCTGGATTGTTGTTTTCCGTAAGTGCAAGTGTGCAACACGTAAGAAATAAGTAGTTGTTTAATTTCGTCCAAAAAAAAAAAGTAGTTGTTTAATGTATTGTATAATCAAACAAGACTTTTCATGTATTTTAGACACACTTCCGGTTTTGTGTACAGTACATAAGTTTCTGTGGTGATCCCTACATAAGGATTATGAAACCGACGGTGGTGATTTCATAGAAGTTTCGGTAGGGATCACCACAGAAACTTCTATGAAATCAAGAGTGTGATTTATTCATCGGAGGAGACAACTACTGGGAAAAAGAAGACAGCGAAGATTACTAGTCCTCAAAACATTTTATTCTCCAAAAAAAAGAAACTGAAATGAAATACACACAGTCCCAAACATATACACAGTCTCTCTGGCTCGGTCGTTGGGTTGTGGCTCATAAAAGTGTGTAATGAAACTTCTTATCTTCGAAGGTCTTTTTTTCTATTTTTTTGTGCTGTTCCTTGGATACAAGCTTCGTATCCTACTCTGCGATTGGGTTATTAACCTGTTAAAGGGAAGGAGTATCCACGAAGATACTTAGAGTCTACTCCTGATTCACGAGCTAATGCCACACGCCCTGTTCTTGCAACCTGTGATTGAAAAACATCATAAGTTATACAAGTAACAATGCTTGTCAACTTAGATTTCACTCTGTTTCTAAGTCAGCAAGACTACAAACCTCTTAATGTTTCAACTTTATCTGAACAATTTGAGCCTTCTAACTACGGCTCAGGATTTGTTTTATTGCCTCTTTTAATTGGATTTGTGGTTCAGAGACCACGTGGATGGCAAAAACATCAATGGATCTTTTTTAAATGCTAAGGCTTACAAGTTATATAACATTGACTAAGAGATGAAAATAGATTGAAACACTAACCTCGCATATACCGTAAGGTTCCAACAACCTTTGCAGTGCAACCATCTTGTCAAGATCCCCAGTAAGCTGTATCCACATCAAACAAATTTAATCAACAAATCCAAAAAAAAGAAAAAAAAAAAAATGGAGAAAGTGATTAAGATGGAAAATCCAAGTCTGCTTCATATATTTTGTCAAATGGAATTCTGATTGTGTCAAACCTATCTAATGATGCGTAACTTTACAGATGTTTAAGATGGAAAATCCAAGTATGCAACTACACCACAATTTATGAGAAATGTAAGTTTAACCTGCAAAGTAATTGTATGATCGGATACGTCAACAGCTTTTGCCCTGAAAATACTAGCAATGTCCAGGACATCTCTTCTCGCAGTAGCGTTCACAGCAATCTTAATCAGCATCAGTTCTCTTTCAGAGAATGGCAAATGAGTAAGATCATGAACCTGCAGAATTCCCCACAAAATTATATAACTGCTTGGAAAATTATGGTACGGATTACAGCATGCTCAGGATTACATTAATCAAGCTTGTACAATTAGCTATCGCGGAAATAAATGTCCCACTGCGAATAAACACAAATGACCAGAAAAGATTTAGGAACGTCCTAGAAGATATCACAAGATATTCTTCTGTGTATGATCTACTTTTTAAACTTCACAGAAATAGCTAAAGGGAAAAGAGCAAAGGATAGAGCCATCAAGAGCATTCAGACTGTTAAAATATATACGAAAGACTGTTGCTCTTCGTGATCCTACCTCATGTACATCTACGAGTTTATAAAGTTGCTGCACCAATTTGCTGACTGATTCATCTGTTGCAGGAACAACTGTTGTAATGCGTGAAATGCCCTCTGATTCAGCATGTCCTACTGCCAAACTCTGAACCAAAATAAGATCAGTCAGAGTATCAGTGAATTCCAAGCACACTCTGTGTATGTTTGTGTGCATATGTGAGAGATATAAGAATTATGCCTGAATATTGTATCCCCTTCGAGCGAAAACACCAGTAACAAGATTAAGGACTCCTGGAACATCGTTTACTAGCAAAGATAGAGTATGCGACCGTAGTCCACTCGTCTGGAAGATCAGAAAAGAAGAACTATAAGAAATGAAAAGAAATCACCTAGAAAAAATTGTCACATATGCAAGTAAATAGAAACAATCTCCACAACTATCTTACACACTCCATGGATTTATGTGACTAAACCGATCATATCTAATCATGGCTACCTTTAGATGTAGGAAAATCATTCGTCCATACAATATTACAGTAAGGATAATTCTCAGAGTCCCAGACAACCTGATTGACCAAATAAGTGGATCACTTATAATGCAAATCAGATTCTGAACCTCTACCATTATGCTGCATATAATTATTAAAGCACCATGGCACGCATACCTATGGCAGCATCTTTAAGATATACATATATAGCAACAAAGTCGCTTACATCTTCGTCCGTGAGAAGTCCCCAGTGCGCGTCAAGAACACGATGCACCATTGGGTCAGAAGTTGACTCAACCGGATAAACATCTCCCTACATTTAAAAGCAAATATAACTGTTAACACTGGAGGATTAGTAAACTTGTGAAGAAATTTAATTTAGCTAGGGCCAGAAAACAAAAAGGCATTCGAATTGCATGCGTCAATAATTTTCTCCTTTTAAGAGAAGCACATTTGCTTCTAGCTTTTCAGCTATATGAAAGCATATTTAGATCTGTAGACCATAAAAGAGTTTGCAATTCCCCGTTGCAGAGCCAATCAACCGAAGACAGCCAAATAAAACACTCGTATGCAATTCATATCTCTGAAAGAAAAATGAGGAACTTCAAGCTGAAAGTAAGCGATCTAAGGAGGAGAGAAGCACACACCCCTGCTGTTGTTTCAGCTGGAGAGACCACAGCTCCTGTTTTGCTACCTCAAAGAACATTAACAGGTGCTTGCACCGTGAGATCTGGATAGGATGCTGCTGAAAATCGCCAAAATGGAGCAGTAGCACCCATCTTTTCCCTTCTCAGTGCTATCTGTTATTTAAAATCGTCATTCCATTTTTTCCCTAAATTAGTGAAAGTCCACGAGATCTCTGTTTTTATGTCCACTAAAAGATGCAACTATTTTATACATCCATTAGAAATCACAAATTAGATGATAATATGATATTCACAAGTCACACAATTTAGTTACTCCAAAAATCCACTACCTTTCCTGTCCTGACAATCTCTCTGATCTGAAACTTTTTCAAATTTCTTTCGAGAGCAATCATTTTCCCAGGATCTCCAGTTACCTGCAAGATAGCTTAAAAATGAATATTAAAGAGCTAAAATATGCAAATAAGAGAAACCAACTTTGTTATCCTACTTCCTCGTAATCAAGGTAAAAAAAGAACAATATGTGTATGGTCTTGTTTCTCAAACTATCATAAACAACATTGAGCACACCCACAGAAATCAGAACAAACAATAGAACAGATTATTGGCATAGTATGCTAGAACGTAGCAATCTTTTCAGCAACTTTCTCGTTATAATTAAGTTAGTAAGAAGACAGTCAAATAAGCTGAAGAAGACACTACCATTAGTTTGAAATAAACCATAATATACAAACTATAAATTGAATCTTTGTCCAGAAACGAAAGCCTCCATGTGGGCCATCGTCCGTTTCAAAAGGCTGAGAAAATCCAACCGACATATATATATTATCAAATGATACACTAGACAAAAAGTGATGTCTTCCAATGATTAGTGAGAGGATAGAAACAGAAGTCCAGAACCCATAGGATACAAACAGTGTGAAACTAATATTGATAAAATCACAAATTATAAGCAGATGTACCTCAATAGTCAATGCGTGTTCCGCAATATCTACAATTTTTGCTCTGAACGTATCAACTAGCCACATGATCTGTAAATTCATTAAAAATAAACTCCACCTCTATATACTGAATCAATACAATCATCAAGGAAGAGTACCTCAGCCCTGGATTCGGGATGTGCATTCACTTTAACAAGCATCAGTTCACGCTCCACTTGCGGCTCGCTCGAGATATCCTCAACCTAATTAGCAAAGTGATGAAAATTTGCAAATGTAATCTCCAGCACAAAACTGATACGCGCGTGATGTAGAAAAGTTACAACCTTTAGAACATTAACGAGCTTCTGGAGTTGCTCGATGACCTGCTGAAGAACCCTTTCAGTGCCAGAGACCACAATGGTGAAGAGAGCCTTGTCTCTGTTGAGACCAACAGCAAGACTCTCGATATTGTATCCTCTCCTCGCGAAGACTCCTGCAATCCTATTAATCATTCCGCTTTCATCTCCAACGAACACTGAGATAGTGTGCTTCCTTACCCTGATACACAAAAAAAAGTGTCCAATATAAGGAAATGATGATCAAAGAAATGAACTCAAAAAGAGTATTCAATGTTACTTCGGTGTTGGAGCATCGGAGATCCTCTGGTCGACGCTTCTAACGACTCTTTCCATTCTCTTTCTCGTTTCATTGTCTCGGTTTGAAGATTTACCGGAGAGATGAGAAATCTTTGACGGGAACGATACCCGCGTCGATGGTGGTATGAGAGAGGGAGAAGAATCGGAAGATGACGATCTCAAGCAGCGAAGGGATGGGGATGAACTTGCGGAAATTGCCGCCATTGAGGAGACGAGGTCGAAAGTTTTTGATTGAAAGGCAGTGGGATGGGCGTGTTTGTGTGCACCGTTCAGTTTCGGTTTGGTATTTCGAACTTGGACTAACAGCATCATTATCCCAAAGACCAAATGAGGTTTTTGTTTTATTTTATTTATTTTTTGTCTGATTTAAAAAAAAATAAAAAATTTGTGGATCAACATGTGTCACTGTGGCTCGCGAACAGTGCAAGAAACGGTTTTTATTTAAGAGTTTTTGGAACCATTTCTTGCACTGTTCAAGGGTCCCACATATTAGTGGAGCCCGTGAACAGTACAAGAAACTCCTTAAGAGATTCGGATAATAATGCTCTAAGACCATGATTAACCCCGGGTTCTTAGGTGGGATTCTTAGCGTAATTTAAGAACCGGTTTTTAACTTTAACAAAGAAAAAGTTAAGAACCGGTTCTTAAATATCTTATTTAAGAACCGGTTTTTAATTTTTTCTTTGTTAAATTAAGAACCGGTTCTTAAATTACGCTAAGAACCTCACCCTAAGAACCCGGGGTTAATCATGCTCTAAGAATATAAAATATGTACAACTATTTTACAAATTCGGGTCAGATTCTGTTGGGATCATGTTGAATTTGGTTCAGAAATTTATTCAGATTTAGGTTTTTAGCATATTTGTTTCTATTTGAATTTTCTCTAACCTTCTTTTAAAAAGTTATATCTTTTATTTAAAATATTTTAAAATACATAAATTATCTTTAAAATCAAAACTTTATTACATAACTACACAAATAATCATCAAAATCAAAAATGAAAGTGAGAACTTTTATTACTTTCATTGGCAAATTTTAAATTTCATTAACTTAAATATATAGTCTAAAATGTTTTTGTTACTCATTTATAGACATATACGTTCGGATGTCTAATCAGTTTCAGTTTACGATTAATTTCGAGTTTATTTTCTGGAAGCATAAATATAATCCCATTTAGACATCGTAAAAGTTTAAATTAATGTCGGTTCGGGTTTATTCAGGTTCAATTTTGATATAGTAACACATGGACACCTGTTTGAACCCGTTTTAAGATTGGGTTTGGCTTTAACTGATACTTCAATTATTCAAATACTTATTTGTGATTCAAAAATATATATTTAAGTTCATAAACTAGAAAAATTTAAACAGTTTGCATTACCAAAATTTCGGTGGCATGATTAAGAAGTGATTGCTACGAAAAGATAAACATAAACAAGTTAAAGCTCCAATTGTTAAGGACTTTCGCTTTAGGTTTTGACTTTAGAATTATGGGCATAGAAACTTTACTGTTAGTTTAAGTTTTATTAAAATTAAATTGATAGTTAAAATTTTAGAAGTTTTTAAGAATAATTTAAATAGTTTATTTAAAATATAAATTTATATTATTATTAAGGAATTAAATAAGTATGATTATAAAAATAATACAATATAGATCTCAACTAAAAAATATTTATGAGTAATTTTTCAATCTTGATTCTTAATAAAGTTATTACAAACTTAAATAAAAGATTTAGTTACAAAGAGAAGAAAAAAAGAGTATATTTTAAGAGTAAAAAAAAAAGTTGTTAAAATTACATAATGTTGGTTTTAGAAAACACAACATAAAAGAAGAGAGAGAAACTTATAAAGGTTCAAACAATTTAGGATGATTAATTTTTGAAAAAAAAAATCTGATTGGTGAAAAAAGGCTTTAGAGACTTTTAATTCTACAGAACCTTTAAAAAGCTTTAACGCCAATTGGATTCTAAAACTATCAACTAACAAATCTATAGACGAAGAAAACATCATATAAATTTTAAAATAAAACAATTTTGAAACTTTTTGTGAAAACTTAATTACAATCAAATTTTAAATGCAATTGTCAAAATATAAAATTATTCATATTTGACTAATTATAAGAAATATATATTAGACTAAATATAAAAAATAATTTACATGTTATAAATATTTATTAGAATAGTTATTCGGGATTGAGTTTGTGTTTGGTATGAGTTTTTTGAAGTTTTGAAAATTTCCAGATTTTCTTTTTTAGATATTTGTTTGGATTTAGGTTCGGTTCAGATAAAATCCAAAATCTAAAATACCTTAAAACAAGATCCATTCGGTATTGTATCGGTTTCACTTTGGTTTGGGTTTACCTTTTATTGAATTGAATCAGTTTGAATTTCCGGGTTAGTTTTTTTTGTATATCCCTACTTATTTAAGTTTTCAATTATAATTTTGGATTTTTTATATATTTTAAAAATTTTAGAGAATGTCATAGATAGATAGCCTTCCCTAATGAAAGCTAAGGATTAGAGCATCTTTATCGGAGGTTTTTTAACTCATGAGACCCATTAAAAACTTAAAAAACGGTCCTTCTAGGCATCATATAAGGAACGTTTGTGGTGGATTTTTTGCACTATTTGCGGTCCTATCAATACGTGGCGGTCCACGATTTGGTGCGCTTTTTGTTTCTATTTTTTTTTTAGTTTAGACAAAAAAAAAAAAAATTTAAGAAATCATTTGTGAGTTTCATGAATAATGATGCTTTTAGGTCAACCCACTTTAAAAAAACTATTGTGAACTTACTATACCTCATGAAATAAAAAGGATCCGACCTACACTGTTTTTTGAAAAGGTTTTAACAGCTCTCTCTTTTCAGTGGAGAAAAAGTCCAAGCTCTCGACAGTAGGAGAACTATCAATGGATTGCTTGCTGCTGGAAGTCGATAGGGAGGAAATGTAGGACTAAGACTTCGTCAAGCAGTTCCATGGAGCACCTCATTGCTTCTCCTTTCTTATGTCAGATGCAAAGTTCTGCACCTCATTAAGATTATATTGGCATATTCTCCCAAAAAGATTAGCAGACCCCATTGAAGACAAGAGTATTGTATCAAACACAAATTAATAAGAACACAACTCTTATTGCCTTTAGAAAATAACTCAAAACTAAGGCTCACAACTCATAAGTTATACCACACAATGGTATCTCCTTATATATCAACTTAACTATCCTAAACACATTAGGAATAACAAACTTAGATAAATCCTAATCCATACAAATAACTTTAACACTCAAGGATTAGGTAACTTGTGACCTAAGCTTTATTTCAAGCTTATCTCAACATTCTCCCTCTTAAGCTTGAAATTCATTTTCTCCAAGTCTTGTACACCAATCAAGTTTCTCATTTCTATAAACTTGATTCTTCCTAATGCTTTAGTCAAGATGTCCGCCTTCTGTTCATTTCCCGGGACATGTTCAACTTCAATTTGTCCTTTCTCCACACACTCTCTTATAAAATGATAACGAGAGTGTATGTGTTTACTCTTCCCATGGAAGACAGGGTTTTTGGTTAAGGCAATAGCAGAACGGTTATCAATCCGTATGATGACCTTCTCGCATGGAGCTCCTGTGATCTCACTTAACAGCTCTTGCAGCCATAGTGCTTGTCGTGCAGCTTCAGTTCCAGCCATAAACTCCGCTTCACAAGAGGACAAGGCAACTACATCTTGTTTCTGTGAACACCATGTAATTGGGCTATCTCCAAGATAAAATACATGACCAGTTGTGCTCTTGCCATCATCGAGGTCTGAATTGAAGCTACTGTCGCTGTATCCGATTAACTTTGGTACCTTAGAAGCTACCCGACGAAAGGTCAGTCCAAGACTTGTTGTTCCTTGAAGATACCGCAAACACTGTTTCATTGCAGCACCATGCGAATCCTTTGGTGTGTGCATATAACGGCTGAGTACTCCAACGCAATAGGCCAAGTCTGGTCGTGTGTGGATCAGGTATCGCAGACAACCAACATTCCTCCTAAAGCTTGTGGCGTCAATTTCTCTTTCGTTTTCGGCTTTGCAAAGCTTTAATCCTGATTCCATCGGTGTGGATACTGAGTTGCATTGACTCATACCAGCTTCTTCTAAAATTTTTAATGCATACCTCTTCTGGTTCAAGATTATACCTTCACTGTGTTGTTTCACTTCGATGCCTAAATAATAGGTCAAACTCCCGAGATCGCTCATGTCAAACTTCGAAGACATTCTCTGTTTGAACTCGTCAATGACTGATCGACTTGTTCCTGTCACGAACAAGTCGTCCACATATACTGCAACTATTAGGAGTTCCTTGTTTATCACCTTTCTGTATACGGACGGTTCCTTTGTACACTTCTTGAACTCCATCTCTGTGAGTATGCTATTCAACTTCGTATTCCAGGCTCTCGGTGCCTGTCGCAGTCCATATAACGCCTTATTGAGCTTGTAGACTTTGTTTTCGTGTCCTTTCTTCTCAAATCCTTCAGGCTGCGAGACATATACAACTTCTTTTAGCTCGCCGTGAAGGAACACAGTTTTTACATCAAGATGATGCACTTCCCATCCGTTTGCTGCTGCGAGGTTTATAAGAAGTCGGATTGTTTCTAGACGAGCTACTGGAGCAAAGACTTCATCGAAATCAACTCCACACTGTTGTACGTATCCTTTTGCAACAAGTCTAGCTTTCAACTTATTTATATTTCCATCCGAATTTCGTTTTATCTTGAAAACCCACTTTAAGCCAATTGGCTTTACTCCAATCGGTAGCTCGACTAAGACCCATGTATCATTCTTTACAATAGATTCAATCTCATCTTCACATGCTTTTGTCCATTCCCTTGATTCTCTTGCTTCTCTGAAAATAAATGGTTCATTGTCGAGACATAGTAGCAGTCTGTCTACGTCCTCAATTGCAAGAAGAATGTAATCGTCCAAGTATTTAGGTTGCTGTCTTTGACGTTCTGATCGTCTCAGAGCGGGCTGCTCTGTTTCTTCCTCTGTTTCAGGATTATTATATGTCTCTGCTTCTGTCGTTGGTTGGGTATCCTGAGTATCAATGTTTTCTTCAAGTCTCCTGCTCGGATCTCCAATATCAGGCTCATTAAAGCCTTCTCCAACGCCATGATTCCCGTGTGTACCAAGACTAATCGTAAACTGCTCGGGTTGTCTCTGTTTGTGACTGGTTTTCTCCCAGTCCCAACCTCGTGTTTCGTCGAACACGACATCTCTACTAACAATCACTCTGCGATTTTCAGGATCGTATAGGCGATAGGCCTTAGAACCAGGTTCTGTTCCTAGGTTCACAAGCATTCTTGAGCGATCATCCAGCTTCTTAAGCTGTGCCTTCTCAACTTTTGCATATCCGATGCACCCAAAGACTCTAAGATGGCTAATATTTGGTTTCTTTTCATGAAACAATTCGTATGGAGTTCGTTCCTTTAGAGATCTTGTTGCGATTCTATTGAGTAGATATGTTGAGTGTCGAATTGCCTCACCCCAAAAATAGTTTGGCAGTCTCATGTGCTTCATTATGCTCCTTGTCATCTCTAGCAGTGTTCGATTTCTTCTTTCAACCACTCCGTTTTGCTGTGGTGTATACGGAGCTGTGAGATGTCTTTTTATTCCAGCATTCTCGCAGTACTTGTTGAACTCGTTAGACACAAACTCCCCACCTATGTCTGTTCTAAACACTTGAATCTTCTCTTTAGTTTCTTGCTCAACCAGGTTCTTTAATTTTTTAAACTTTTCAAAAGCTTCACTCTTTTCTTGCATAAGAATACTCCACATGTATCTTGAATAATCGTCAACGAGTACGAAAATATATTGTTTCCCAGCTTGTGTGCTTGGACTTATTGGTCCGCAAAGATCACCATGTATAAGCTGTAATCTCGTATGGGCTCGATATTGTGTTGCTTGAGGAAATACTCTTCTAGCTTGCTTTCCCATTAAACACGATCGACATATCTCCTTCTCGACGCTTATATTTGGAATTCCTAGCACAAGTTCCTTTGCTATCATTGACTTCATTGTCTCTGTATTCACATGCCCTAACCTTGCATGCCATTTATTTGACTCACTTGTTGCTGATAGATGCAGGTTTGTGTCTGAGTTGACATCCATTCGAACTTTGTACAGGCGGTTTCTCGACCTGATTGCTGTAACAAGTAGATTACCGTACTGATCAAGCATAGTAAGTTGTTCTCCTCTCATTCTTACTTCGCATCCAGCTTCGGTAGCCTGTCCAAGACTAATTATATTACTCTTCAATTCAGGAATATAGTACACATCTGACATCTTCCGTGATTCTCCTTTCATGTCGACAAAACTTATGGTTCCCTTGCCTACAATATCAATCCTCGAGTCATCTCCAAACCTAACTTTTCCAGTAATAGAAGTGTCGACATACGAGAAATATCTCTTATCTCCCGTCATATGGTTGCTCGCCCCATTGTCTAGGTACCATATATTTTCTCCTCCAGTGTTTGTATCGTATTTCTCAGGTGTTATATTTCTTTCATTCAGTAAGACAATCTCGTGCATCATGAGCTCCTCTGCGTCTTGTGTTTCTGTATTATCTGTTTCCTGAGTTTCTTGAAGTTTCAAAAGTCGATCCGGACAATCTGCGGCAAAGTGACCTGCTTTGTCACACCGATAGCATATAATCTTTGATGTATCGAAATATCGACCACGACCCCTCCCTCTATTATTGTAAAATCGTCCTCCACGATTCCTGTTTCTATAGTCTCTGTTATAGTCGCAGTTTGTCTGATTATAGTTACTTGATTGCCCATTGTAGTTTCGGTTATACTGATTAGATTGTCCTTCTGAATTTGCATACATCAGTTTTCCTTGTTCTTCTTCAACTTCTTCTACCTCAGAGATACGTTCTTCGTATGCTTTTAATCGTCCTACTATGTCTTCGAAGCTCGTGGTATTTAGGTCTAAAACTTGTTCCAAAGATGCCACGATTTGTATGTATTTTTTACGTGGGAGACACTTAAGAAACTTTCGAACAATCTTTGGTTCTTCAATAATAGCACCTAATGCAGCTGACTTTGATGAAAGTTCTGAGAGTTTTCCTGAAAAATCATCGATACTTTCAGAGTCCTTCATCTTTAGCCGATCAAACTCAGCCATTAGTGTTTGAAGTCGTGCTTCTTTTACCCTCTCAGCTCCCATATGTCTTGATTTGATTGCCTCCCACACCTTTTTCGCTGTATCAAGTTCTCCGACTTGAAGTATGAGGGCCTCGGGGATGGATTGAAACAACAAAGCGGTAGCCATATCGCTTTTATCACTATCTGTCGCCTCTGTTTCTATTACATCCCAGACTTTGTGAACTTTAAGCATAATTTTCATTCTCATGGACCAAACCGTGTAATTGCTCGAGTTAAGCATCGGACATTGTATAGACGAGGGACCTCCTCCTCCGCCTTCTCTTTTAGTCGTCACTGGAATCACTTCTCCCATATCTTTGCTGAAGCTCTGATACCACTTATTGTATCAAACACAAATTAATAAGAACTCAACTCTTATTGCCTTTAGAAAATAACTCAAAACTAAGGCTCACAACTCATAAGTTATACCACACAATGGTATCTCCTTATATATCAACTTAACTATCCTAAACTCATTAGGAATAACAAACTTAGATAAATCCTAATCCATACAAATAACTTTAACACTCAAGGATTAGGTAACTTGTGACCTAAGATTTATTTCAAGCTTATCTCAACAAAGAGTACATAGTTCTTCTAAGACTATTTATGTCCACAATTCTTCTCGCGGACCCGTACATAGACTTAACATATAATTTTATTAGTTGGGCAAGTGGTTACATTTTAGAAAAATTTCCTTAGATATTCTTTTTAGTTTATTTTTCACAAAATAGTTTTTAAGGAAGAAAATGACCAAAATAAGTTTTATTAACGGTTAAAAATGTATTTATATGTATTTTTATTCCTAGGATTAACTAATCTAAATTTAGGGTTTAAAGTTAAGTGGTGGGTTTAGAGATAGAGTTTCAAATTTAAAAAAACAAAATATTCAAAAATTCAAAAATAAAATAAAAATATTTTAGTCATTTTATTTTTCGAAAGCAATTTTTGTAAAGCAAACAATTAAGGTAACTAGAACCAAAGCTTGAATCAAACATCTCCTAAGAGTCAAGTTATGAGCATAGTCTAGAGTGAACCACGGTTTCAGCCTTATCCACACAATTTTCAAAGAGAATTTTGCAAGGTTAGATTCATAATTAGAAGAAGCTTAGGGTTTAACTCCACAATTAGGAAAAGAAAATAATAAAATTACCGGTAAAAGCCACCCGAAAATAAGTGGAGGACGATCAATTATTAGCAAGAGTCCAAATTTACGCGGGAGTTGCCACACAATGATTGAAAGCGAAAGTCAAAAAATCTAAGTCAATAGGAAACAGACGTCGTCCCCATAATAATAATGTCTCAATTAAAATCATATTTTTCTTAATAACCAACGCACTTCAACCGGATCTCACCCGTTCAATAACTTTCTCTTCTTTCATCAAATCTCTCAAGAACAAAAAAAAAAAATGTGATTTAACTATCCGTTTTATTTATTTTTTGCTTTTAGATTTGAAATCGAAGCCATGGCGAATCTCGCGGGACAGCTAAAACGCGGAATCTCGAGGCAACTCTCATCCGTATCTCTCCGCCGCACGTTCAGCCGTACGTTCACGCGCCAAGCCTCTCACGATCCTCGCCGTAACAATATGCGATTCAGCTTCGGTAGGCAATCTTCTCTCGATCCGATTCGCCGGAGTCCTGAAGGTTCTGCTGGCCATCCTCAGCTCGCTGTCCCTGATAACCTCGACGCCACTATGCAGCTTCTCTTCGTGGCTTGTAGAGGAGATGTTGAAGGCGTCAAGGATCTGCTTGACGAAGGGATCGACGTCAATAGTATTGATCTTGATGGTCGTACCGCTCTTCATATAGCTGCCTGTGAAGGTCATGTTGATGTTGTGAAGCTTTTGCTTACTAGGAAGGCTAATATTGATGCTCGTGATCGTTGGGGAAGCACGGTAATTGTGAAATTTCTAGATTGCTTTTGATCAAGAACTGAATTTGAATTCCAAACTAAAAATCTGATCTTAAATCGTTTAAGATGATTATCCGAATGAGGTCTAGAAGTTAAGTATTTTAGATATCAGTCCATTTTACAAGATATGAACGGAAACCAAACTATTCTTGCGAAAAACTTGAAGATAAAACTAAACGTATTAATCCATTCTAGATGATTTGATGGAGAGTGGTTCTTATCCTCTTTTTGCTAATTCAGATACTTTCTCAGCAATTTTAGATATTTTTAGTTTGGATAGTTTTTAGCAATTTTCAAGAAGGTTGGTTAAGAGCTTTATAGGTGATTATTTTTTTAGACTAGCGTCTAGACCGATTTTTTAACACCTAGACCAACTTTAAAAAAAAAAATCATTTTATAAAAATTGTTTCATTTATGTCCGATTTTCCGTATAGACGGAGCCTACTAGCCGCTTAAACTAATTTTTAGGATATTTTTACAGTGTTTTACGAGTAATTTAAATATTTTAAAATGTTTTAGTAATTTTTTCAGTAATTATTTTAGATTTTTGGTTGATTCCTGATATTAGATAATATCAGGGAGAAACTAAATCGAATGCTACCCAAATATTAGAAATTACCCGAATACAAAATTCAAAAATCCAAAAAATTTGATCCAAACCGAACTGTGAAGCCTACTTGTGTCTCTTTTAGTAGGTGATCTTTTGTGCTTTTGCTCTGAAACTTTGGTGTTCTTGTGTGGATAGGCAGCTGCTGATGCAAAGTACTATGGGAACATGGACGTTTACAACATTTTGAAAGCCCGTGGAGCCAAAGTTCCGGTATGCATGGATCCAGCTCTATTCCATTTCAAATGACCTTCGTTACATTTTTTTTTTTTTGGTTCTAGAAAACGAAAAGGACACCTATGGTTGTGGCGAATCCTCGTGAAGTTCCTGAATACGAGTTAAATCCACAAGAACTTCAAGTTCGGAAAGCTGATGGTATCTCAAAGGCAATGCCTCTTTGCTTCACTTTCCTGTGTTTATTGTTTTAGTTTTTAAGTTAATATGCTTTTAACAAAACATTTCGTCACTTGCCAGGGAATCTATCAAGTGGCTAAATGGAATGGGACTAAGGTATCTGTAAAGATACTTGATAAGGATCTCTACAAGGATCATGAAACCATGTATGTTTTACTCTTCTCTTTGATCAATTATCTGTCTAAGTTAGTAAACAGCTCAAGACTGATTTTGAATCTCTTCTTACGTCAAGCTATAAATTGTTAAAATCATGCTTATAGTGATTGATGATATGAGCTATAAGATATTAGAATCTGATTCATTCCTTCTTTGTTATCTGAATGATCTTACTTACTCACAGAAACGCCTTCAAACACGAACTTACTTTATTCGAAAAGGTTCGTCATCCTAATGTTGTGCAATTTGTTGGAGCTGTTACTCAAAATGTCCCCATGATGATTGTGTCTGAGTATCATCCTAAAGTAAGCTTCTTCTTCTCTTTACACCTATCAAGATTTTACCTTCGTTAAGCAACTTCTTTGGATTCTAGGAAATAATCTTTTGCGTTGGGGTTAACTTGTAGGGTGACCTTGGTAGCTATCTTCAAAAGAAAGGACGTCTTTCTCCATCGAAAGTTCTTAGATTTGCCCTCGATATAGCCAGGCATGTACCTTGTTTTGCAAGATTTTATTCAAATTTTAGTGTTCTGAACAGATCATTTGGCTCTTCTCAGGGGAATAAACTATCTTCACGAGTGTAAACCAGAACCAGTAATCCACTGTGATCTAAAACCCAAGTAAGATAACTAAATAAAGAAGCATCTGCATGTTATGTTTTTCAAGAACATATTGTTGGAACCCCCAGTTATCTAATTTTTGCAACTTCTTGTAAGGTGCCAGAAATGTTATGCTCGATAATGGTGGACATTTGAAGGTGGCGGGATTTGGTTTGATAAGTTTTGAAAAGTTATCATCAGATAAATCAAAAGTCCTTAATCACGGCGCACATATAGACCCTCTAAGTAAGTTTTCTAAATGCTTAATCCTTTCTGACTACCTAAAAGAAGTGTCCATATGATCATATAAATTTTAAAAGCTCACATTTGGGACTATAGTTGTAGGACAGAATTGTTGGCATATGATGTAACATTTTAAAACTTTGATAAATAAAAAGACATAAATTGTTTTTCTTTTTTTTTTTTGATATATTCATAAGAATGATTTAATTCATGAGCCAATTGTGTTTGCAGATTACTGTGTGGCACCTGAGGTTTACAGAGATGAAATATTTGACAGAAGTGCTGATTCATACTCTTTTGGTGTTGTATTATATGAGGTATGTACCTTATGGTTACCCTTAACGTCAATGATTAGTGATAAAACTGCTCCTCTTGATTCCTTGACGGCTGTATCTGGTTGGTTTAGTCCACTCACTCCTTTAGATGCTCTCTAAAATACTTCATTCTGTTTCTCAATCACTCTAGTTGATAGGTTTTCTAGCACTGAGGATTAAAAAAAAAAGAATTTAAAGTAATATTTGATTGAGTTAATCTTAAAAACTCTTACAGATGATTGAAGGAGTACAACCATTCCATCCTAAGCCCCCAGAAGAGGCAGTGAAGCTAATGTGTTTGGAAGGCAGAAGACCTTCGTTTAAGACCAAGTCCAAAAGTTGTCCCCAAGAGATGAGAGAGTAAGTTTGTAGTAATCTACTTTGTTTTTGCACTTGGTATACAGTAACCATGGTCCTTTCTCCTCTTTCAACTTATTGTTTCAATTTTTATATATATGAAAAAACAGATTGATTGAAGAGTGCTGGGATGCAAAAGCTGTTGTTAGGCCGACGTTTTCTGAGATCATAGTTCGACTGGACAGGATCTTTGTACAATGCTCAAAACAAGGATGGTGGAAAGATACATTCAAGTTTCCTTGGTAAAAACTCTTTAACAACAACTCTATCAATTATGTTTTGTGTTTATGTTATCACCTTAGCCACGCTCTAACATATGCCATGAGTTTGTTTTCTCAGGAAATAGTATAGAGGACCAGGAGAGATTTAGCTCAGAAACACCCGAAACTCAGCAATTCAAGAGCTCACTTCTTCTCATGTTTACAATAAAATCGGTACAAAGAATACGAAAAACCAAGAAACGGCAGGTCTCTCCCATTTGTCAATGTCTTATCGTGAAACAATGTATAAAAGTACTTCAGTGAGCTATATAGACTTCTCCAATGCACAGAACTGAGCCACGTTGGGATATATTATATTGTATCATATTCATATTACTAGCAAGAAATCTCTTTATTGTTGTTGTCTTAAACAGATATCATAACAAGGTAACAAATGCATTTTGTTTTATTCTAAAGAAATATTTGAATAAGGTAAAAATTATCACAAACTCTACGGTCTATGGCATAAATTTTTTTTTTTTTACAGAAAAAACAGATTAAGGCAAGATGGATCAGGTCCAAGACCCGCGGGCCCTTCACAACAAGATTCAATAGGATAAAAGATGGATTTGGTTCCCCGTTTTTGGATAAATATACCTAGGGTTAATCAAAAGATATGGTTTAGTTATTATACAAATAAATCAAAACGGAAACCCTAGTTTCATTTGTGTGCTCGGCTAGACATGAATTCGAGCAAGGATTACATCATGAGAAAGGAGAAGAGGAGACAAGAAGTGGTTAAATCTACCGACTGGTCCAAACTTTCCCCTGATGTATTGCGAAAAATCTTCGAAACCTTGAGCCCTATTGATTCTCACCGAGCAAAAACCGTTTGCTCAGATTGGTATTCGGTCTGGAAAACATGCCTTAATCTGCCTCCATGTCCGCTTCAGATCATACACAGAGGTGGTACTCCGACCTTGTCAGTCTACAGAAGAGAAGCAGAGGGACAAGATTTACACAAGAACCCTCGCCGGATCATACACGACGAAGGTGGTTCTTCTACCTGGTCGGAAAGCATTCAATACCCAAGAAAACTCGCGGGAAAAAAATTACAGAGGAGCTCATGTAAGGCTAGCTACGGGAGTTGGCTCCTGATGGTTGATTATCAGTTTGAGGTATTCAGGAAAGAAAACTATCAGTGTGACATCCATCTTTTGAACCTTTCAACATTTGAAAGGATCAATCTTCCAACAATGAAATTGCCACAACGTGACAGGAATAATAATTGGGAACGTGGATNTGGAACCCCCAGTTATCTAATTTTTGCAACTTCTTGTAAGGTGCCAGAAATGTTATGCTCGATAATGGTGGACATTTGAAGGTGGCGGGATTTGGTTTGATAAGTTTTGAAAAGTTATCATCAGATAAATCAAAAGTCCTTAATCACGGCGCACATATAGACCCTCTAAGTAAGTTTTCTAAATGCTTAATCCTTTCTGATTACCTAAAAGAAGTGTCCATAGGATCATATAAATTTTAAAAGCTCACATTTGGGACTAGAGTTGTAGGACAGAATTGTTGGCATATGATGTAACATTTTCCAACTTTATACAAATACAGAAACTGTTTCTACTTCTGATATATTCATGAATGATTGAATTCATCATGAAACAATTGTTTGCAGATTACTGTGTGGCACCTGAGGTTTACAGAGATGAAATATTTGACAGAAGTGCGGATTCATACTCTTTTGGAGTCGTATTGTATGAGGTATGTACCTTATGGTTGGTTACCCTTAACGTCAATGATTGGTGATACAGTGCTCCTCTTGATTTCTTGACGGCTGTATCTGGTTGATTTAGTCCACTCACTCCTTTAGATGCTCTCTAAAATACTTCATTCTGTTTCTCAATCACTCTAATTGATAGGTTTTCTAGCACTGAGTAGTGAGGATTAAAAAAAAATCTCTCTTTGAAGTAATATTTGATTGAGTTCATCTTAAAAACTCTTCCAGATGATTGAAGGAGTACAACCATTCCATCCTAAGCCCCCAGAAGAGGCAGTGAAGCTAATGTGTTTGGAAGGAAGAAGACCTTCGTTTAAGACCAAGTCCAAAAGTTGTCCCCAAGAGATGAGAGAGTAAGTGTGTAGTAATCTACTTTGTTTTTGCACTTGGTATACAGTAACCATGGTCCTTGCTCCTCTTTCAACTTATTGTTTCAATTTTTATATATATGAAAAACAGATTGATTGAAGAGTGCTGGGATGCAAAAGCTGTTGTTAGGCCGACGTTTTCTGAGATCATAGTTCGACTGGACAGGATCTTTGTACAATGCTCAAAACAAGGATGGTGGAAAGATACATTCAAGTTTCCTTGGTAAAAAAAACTCTTTCTCTTACGAGCAAAGCTGCTTTATCAGTTATGTTTTGTGTTTATGTTATCACCTTAGCCACGCTCTAACATATGCCATGAGTTTGTTTTCTCAGGAAATATTATAGAGGAGCAGGAGAGATTTAGCTCAGAAACACCAGAAACTCAGCAATTCAAGAGCTCACTTCTTCTCATGTTTACAATAAAATCGGTACAAAGAATACGAAAAGAACAAGAAAGGGCAAGTCTCTCCCATTTGTCAATGTCTTATCGTGAAACAATGTATAAAAGTACTTCAGTGAGCTATATAGACTTCTCCAATGCACAGAACTGAGCCACGTTGGGATATATTATATTGTATCATATTCATATTACTAGCAAGAAATCTCTTTATTGTTGTTGTCTTAAAAAGATACTAGATTTTGACCCGCCCTTTCCAAGGGGGGTATATTTTTGTTGATAAATTTAAATATATTTATGTTAGCTCACTAATATGTTTAAGAATGAACGTTTAGTTTTCAGTTTGATTCCAATTTGGTTTTCATATTTGATTTTGGTTTTGGTTGAATATTGATTTTTTGGTATTTTGGTTAACAGATATCAAAGTTTTTTGGTCAAAAGAGTATCAAAGTCTAAAACCCA